>BMAT01010260.1:129135-152447 GCA_019649035.1 Elysia marginata | reverse complement strand
ATTGGGAGAACCATGAAGCGTGTTTAATGCCGAAGCGTGCTTGAGCACAAAGCTGGCATTATGCGACGATTTTTGTGAATTTCGGGAGTTACTTCCCTTGTTTGATAAATCGGCATAGCGCGGCACTGAGCGATAGTACTGTGATCGCATTGGCAAGCGCCTTGATGTTTTTTTGGTTTTTTTTTTGTTTTGTTTTTAGTTTATTTGGTGTTTTTTTGCTTTATTTTTATTTGCATAAATATCATGGTAAACAAGGAAAACAGAATGCTGACACCAAAGAACAACTACATGATGTGTTAATAACGTTTAAACAGTAACTGAGCAAGCCAGACACTCCACACCGTGCACACAACTGACCAAGTGACCGAATGGTGCACGCACTACGATGCCTTCATTCAAAGCTACACAGTAGAGGCTAAGAGCTGCTTAGCGCCTGCCTCTCTCTCTCTCTCTCTCTGACACGGCTGTCTTGTAAGCATCTGCCCCTCCTCTCTCTTGCTCTTTCTCATCTCAGTCTCTCATTCGCATTCACTAGGCCAACTACTGTGGGCATAGATCTAGATCTACCTGTAGACCTTTCTTTGTGCATATATTAGTATAATTACACGATGGGTCATAAAAACACGGGGCGTGGATGAAATTTGAAACTATTGACGGTCAGAACTATGCTATCTGTGTAATGAAGCGTGTCTGAAGCCGAAGTTAACGATCTTAAAGGCATGTGTTTTATATAGCAAAAATTCGCTAAGAGCCACGTAGCATGTTTGATGACGAAATGTGCTTAACGGGGGCGTGCTTGAAGCCGGCGTGTACTGTACCTTACTTGACAAAATTTGACTTATTAAAAAATACCAGCAGTGCAAGTAAGTTACAGAACATCACATATTGACTATGAAATTAAACTATGTGTGTGAATGCACAATAAATGATGCCATTGCATTGACTTCTGTAACCTGCTTACATGGATCAGCATCCTATCAGCTCACTGAGCAAGCCAACCACATAATGAGCCTGTGGTCTTATTTTGGCTAAACAGCCATGTTTATGGAAAAGGCTCTTAATTTTTGCACTAATTTCTCTAAAATTGGCTATATTGGGTAACACTTTTTAAATCATTTTTACTATTACAATACCTTTTTTCCAACACACATAATAATTAAGGCGTGTGCAAAAAAGTTTAAATGAGCATTCTTATACTGTAGGTAAGAGCTGGTTGATAAAAAAAAATTATTTTTTTTCGACTGTAGGTCTACCATTTTTAGTACATGACGTACGGGAAAGGTTAAAATATATATGTTTCTCAGACTTTTCTGACAATGTCAGAAATTCCAACAATTTTTAATTTGTGTTGCCTTCAAAGGCTCCCAGATGTGCTAGAAGGAATGCATATTTAAGGCCTTACTTTTAAAATTTTTTTCTTTCGGATCATGTAAAAAAAGTTCCGACAATTTTTGGATGCTCTGTTACACTTACAGGTCTGGTTTTTGGCAATTGAACTTAAGTTTGACGCAGTTAGCCAACTCCATTTAGATGAAATCAACATTGTGCGCTTTTTTAAATTCAAAATTTTAGTCCTTTTTATATTATAAAAGTTGTCTTTTATATTCAATTCTATCCATAATTTTTTTTACAGAGTAAAGAGAAATGACCCAGAAAATGACATCGATGTACAACACAAAACTGAAGCAGAAAATTCTCTTTGAATTCTCACATAGAGTAATTCCAGGCAATATTTTGCCAGCAATCAAGAAATATGATTCTAATGTTTTAACTGACAGAGATATGGTAAGTTCTTTTATTTAAACTGAATTCAAGGCTAATAACTCTAGTAATTGGTAACTTCCTATTTTTATATGTTGAAAAATTAAAGCTTTTTTGTTGCATATTTTGAAACAAAGAAACTAAAATATAGGAATGTGAAATCTCTAGCTTTTATTGCTTTTTCCATTTTTTTCATCTAGTGGGCGAAAATGTTTAGTTAGTTGTAACTATTTACTATTCTTTATCTCTTAAACATCTATAGGACCATTGTGTACCCTAACAAAAGGATAAAAAGTAACATCACTTGACCATTATTCAATGGCCATATCTTTGGCCTTTCTGCAGTTTCATTTATTCCTTTGCATCTCTTTTCAAATAGAATTTATCTTTGAAAGAGAGAGAGAGACAGAGAGAGACAGAGACAGAGAGAGAGAGAGAGAGAGAGGGAGAGATGATTTTGGCTTGCTATGGCACAAGAGCCTTTAATAAAAAAAAGTTTGGTGTCTTTATCATGTTGTGTTTAAATTTCAGGAACATATTCGGACAACAACAAGAACGCTGGGAAATATACAAGGAGCAGAAGAGCTCCTGCATTATATGTGTTGCTATGACAACTGGTTTCCCTGCCTTATGCAAGCGCTAAAGGACCCTGACGTCAAGCATGCGGCTTTTGCTGCAAACCTTGAAAATATTAAAGGTACAGTAGAATCTCTTTAAACTGAAAGTGGCTAAACCAAAAAGAAATCAGCCTTTCTTTATCTTTGTGTTGTTTCTTGTTTCTATATTTAAATAAACAATTCCGGGTGACCATTATCACTTCAGATTCCTGAAGACAAAATCTCTTAGTTTCTAACCTAAACTCAGAGGATGTAAAAGCAAATTTCTCTTCAGTTGAGTCATTTGCACTGAACCAAGCTTCACTTTCAAGCTTGATAATCAATCTGTCATCTGTTCAAATTTTATATCTTTTTCAGGAGTCTCCTTGGTCGTATACAAGTCAAAATATAAAAAAAAAACCTTCTGCCTAATTACTAAAATTTAAATTTGAGATTATGTCTCTATTTGGTAAAAAGAAATTTACAAACCAGGGATCTACCATTACAAGCAGCAAAAACTATTGAACTCTACATTGTCAAGAATTAAAGTGATACAATTCTGAATTTCTGACCGCAACCAACCCAACCCTCCATCTCTACCCGAAATAGTAATGGGTAAAAAAATTTTTTCTTTAAATCAGAATGCTTTTAAACCAAAATACCTTATACAGGACCCAAAATTTTGGTTTAAATGGTTTCTACGAAAAGTTAAACCTTCTGCTGCCTTTTGAAAGAGAGTTGTGTATTCTTATTTGTGACAATTTACTTTAACACCATAGGAAAAAGCTAATTTTTATCATCTTATTGTTGGTATGAAGCAAAAAATAGAAAAACAGAGCAACAAAAAACAACAGCATAAGCTATGTAATTGGAAATATATTGTATCTATTAGTTTTGCTCGTCTTTTCAATTCTCTCCTGAGCTCATAACAATAATTGTATTTCCTGACATAGAAAAGCTGTTTCTTTTCTCTGTGAAACGGTTAACATTCACTGGCCATATCTTTTACTTTCTGTTTTACATTTTTTTTCATTTATAAATAATAAGCTTGTAAAAAATTTCACATTAATTTTTCTCTCATATTTTTATTCCCCCCCCCCCCCTACAGCTGAACTAGATCATGAGGAAGCACAAGACTATGTCCCCGTGCAGGAGGTTTGTCAAAAACTACTGGTCTCTTATCTTAATTCTGCACTTCCCAAATCTAAATTTTTAAAATAGTAAATTTAGTATATGCTGGGATTGAAGAAAGGTACAGTCAAGTCCAGATGACTCATACCTAGATAATTCAATAACTTGTTAAGTTTGAACTATATTTATGTTACTGTTGAATCTTTTTAAAATGAAAGTAGCTAAACCAAAAAAGTCGTTGAAAGGAAAGGAAATTGCTTGATCATGCAATATAATTTCAGACACAACCAAAACACTGTCTCTTTGTTTTTCTTTAATTTTGACCTTTAAGGCCAAAAGCAGGTTTTGTAGACGTACGTGTAGTGCTCCCACAAAATGAGTCTATTTGAGATGTTGGTCAATTTAAGAAAATAGTTATTATTAAGTGCTTGGTCAAACTTTTACTCAAAACTGTTTTTTGCATAGTTTGAAAGTTTATAATGTTTTTCATCATATCCTCTTATAAGGAAATCAAAACAAAATTTTTAATGTGTTTTTGGGCCGCTAAAACTAGATAATGCCGTTTAGGTTTCTACAATTTGAAAACTTTAAGTTCAATATTCTTCACTTTTTGAAAATTAGGCCACCTGGATTCTTCATCTTTTAAGGGCAGTAAACCAGAACCTAATTATGATATCAACATGATTTTTTCACCATCTTAGAGACCTTTCATATATCTACATGTATGTCTATGTGTTTTCGGTACCCTCTGAGTAGGTGCAGATTACTCGACATTTATCTGAGAGCATAGGGCACCAACAACATTTCTCCAAGCATCCCTATCCTAGGCAAACCATTTTAGCTCATTCCATTTTTTGTCAGCCCCTCATCTTTCATCGTCTACTGTCCTCCTCCATGCACTCTGCGGTCTACCTCTACCTCTTTTACCCTGCGGGTTCCACGTTAGTGCTACAAATGGGTGGCATCAGACATCCCCCATCAAATGCCCTGAGTCTGCTCTCTATTTTATTATTCACCATGTTTCTACAGCATACAGAAGGACTGATGGAATGTTTGATTTGTATACCTTTAGGTTTGAAATTTCATTTATTTTCCTCGATTTCCAAATGGTATTTAGGCGCTGAAAAGCGATGGAGGTCATTGCAATCCTTGATGTAATTTCTCCGTTTATGTCCCTGTCCGTGTTGAGTTAGCTGCCTAAGTGCTTAAACTCATTCACATTTTCCAGGACCTTGTTGTTTATTTGCACCCTGGTGGTTGTGTTGGCTTTTACTCTCATTATCTTAGATTTTTAGCGATTAATTTTTAGTCCAACTGTTTTTACATAAATTTCTATTTGGGTGGTCTTCTCCTGCATGTCTTTGTGTGAATGTGATAACAGAGCAATATCATCAGCAAAGTCCTCATCTTCAAGATGATCAAAAGCCTTCCATGTGATTCCTCTAGGTTTTCGAGCTATTGATTTCTTCATAACCCAGTCAAAGACTAATAGGAATAGGATTGGAGATATGACACAGCCCTGCCAGACACCTGACTTAACTGTAAACCATTCACTGTGTTGCTCTCTGTGTCTAACGCAACATTGGTTCTCAGCATACATATTGGACAAGATGTTGATGATCTTTTGTGGAACACCATATGATTGAAGTATTTTCCATAAAGTGCCATGGTAAACACTGTCAAATGCCTTTTCAAAGTCGATAAAGTTTACATAAATAGATGAGTTCCATTCCAGGGATTGGTCAATGATGGTGCGGAGCACAAAAATCTGGTCTGTGCATGATATTCCCTCTCTAAACCCAGCCTGTTCCTCTCTTAGAACCTTGTCAATGCTTGATTTGGTTCTATACAGCATGCATCATCCTACAAAATATCTTAACTGGTACAGAAAGAAGGTTGACGCCTCTCCAGTTTCCACACTGGGATAAATCTCCCTTTTTCGGTAGATTTACAATAATACTTTTCTTCAAAGTTTCAGAAACTTTTTCATCTGACCACACCCTTTTGAAAAGTTCCAACAGGCATTTGGCACTCATTTCTAAGTCAGCTTCAACATATTTGTTGTTATATTATACTCTCCTGGTGTTCTATTGCTTTTAGTGTCCCTAATAGCTTTCTCTATTTCTTTGCTGGTGATTG
Source organism: Elysia marginata (assembly GCA_019649035.1). NCBI lineage: Eukaryota > Metazoa > Mollusca > Gastropoda > Plakobranchidae > Elysia > Elysia marginata. The sequence continues at coordinate 146,820 of BMAT01010260.1, read as the reverse complement.
GCTCTCTTTTCATCTCTAATTCTCTGGCACTTCTTTCTACGTCCGCCGACTGTTCTTGGTCAGGTCTGTTAAGAATCTCTTTAAAATGTTCTGCCCAACGACTGTGCTGATCTTTTTCTCTAGTGATAACCTTTCCATTTTTATCTTTGACAACTGGGGTTTTGCCAAAACCTGGGCTGGTAAGTTCGGGTGTAATTTTATATAAGGTTTGTGTGTCTCCCTTTGCAGCTGCTGTTTGAGCCTCTGTGGCTTTGTCTTCCATGAACTGTCTCTTATCTTGTTTTGCCGATGCCTTGACTTCTTTGTTTTTTTGCTTTGTATTTCTTGGCAGCATCAACAGCATTGTTTCCCCTGTTTGCTAATAGGTTCTGTTTAAGGGCTTTCCTCTCTTCAGTTAACTCCCAATTGTGCCTGCTGATCCATGGTTTCTTTTTTTCTTTAGTTTGTAGCCTATCACTTTCTTTGCTAGTGGCAGTAAAAGCTTCTTGGATGTCCTTGCAATATTAGTCTAGGTCATCTATCGGGAGATTACTCAAAAGATGGAAGCGATTTGAGAATTTAATGCTGAAGGTCTCTTTAATAACAGGGTTTTTCAATTTGGAGGAGTCAAATTGCCGCTGTCTTTTATCTTTCTTCAAGCTCTCAGTTTAAGTTTTAGTTTACCCAGTACAAGGTTGTGGTCGCTGCCTATATCACCTCCTCGTATGGCTCTCAAATCCTGGAGAGAAGATCTCCAACAGTGGTTTATTGCCATGTAATCGATCTAGTTAAGGGTTACACGATCAGGAGAGTTCCATGTATCCTTGTGTATTTTCTTGTGTTTGAATGATAAGATCGTTTTCTACGCATAGATTTAGAAATTGATGGCGATTGTCATTTCTGAGTCCCAGCCCATGCTTTCCCATGTTCCTCTCAAACCCATTATTATTATTTTCTACTTTAGAGTTTAGGTCACCCAGCACCATGAGGATGTGATGCTTTGGGACTGAGGTAAGAACTCCCAGGAGTTGTGAGCTGAATTCATCCTTATCCTCTTTAAGTGAATCCTCTGTTGGGGCATAGCACTGTACAATGGTAGTTTTAGTGAATTTGGAATATAGTCTTACTCTAATGACTCGGTCTTTGACTGGTTCCCAATCCATGAGGCTCTTAATTATGACTTTATCTAAGACTGTTGCACCTCCTCCTCTGTGGAGACCATCTTCTCTGCAAGAGTAGCCCATAATTTCTCCCGTTGGGGTCCTATATGTGTTTTTTTTTACCATTCCTTCTTACCTCACTGAGTCCTAATATGTTAAGCCTATATGTCTGAAACTCTTTGATAACCTGTCCAGTTTTCCCTGTCTCAAACATTGCCTGTGTCTTCCAGGTAGGCCTACCTACTCTAACAAGGTGCGTTGGGGAGAATAGTGACTGAGTCGGATCAAAAGCTTCCTTTCGGGTTTCGCTTTTGGTCCTCATAGAAGCATTTCTGCCTGGGATGCTGGAACTCCGCCAGGGGCTTGATAATTTGGTTGATTTTCCGTTGGCGTTTTAGTAGCTTTGTTTTTTTTTACTTGGCGGGTTGCTGGCCCAGCGCAAAATGGTCCTCCTCCCCTAAAGGCGTCAGGCTTACAACCGGTATCGAGCGGAGTTAGAGAGCTTTTAAAGGCCTCCCCAAAGATGTATATAACTCCACAGCACGAAGTTCCACATGTAGACTCATCTTGTGGGACCTCTACACATATATAAGAGGAATCAGATCATGACCTGGTGATCATGCAACCAATGTTAGCATAAGCCTAGACTCCAGTGAAAGCTGAGAGAGAGAAGAAAGATTATTTTCTCAGTGGGTTATCTCTCACGAGATGACTCACCTGTGGACACCACTGCTAGCTAGTGATAAAGTTTGCATGTTTATGTGTGCAAGACAGTGTTTTAACTTTGTTAAACATAAGCAACATTAGGCATAGATCAAGATGCATTTGACTTCTGATGGAATGGACCTATGAGTGGAGAGTAATCTGCTGTAGACTTCTCAGCAATAAAAAAGTTTTGAGTGGCAAGTGTCCATGTACTTCTGTTCAGTCATTTGCAGACTTGCACTGACAGTACACACTGCCTTACTTCATAGCCTGAAATTAAATGTATCAATTAATTGTTTGAATTTTTACTCTTTCCTCAAGACTTCCCAAATCTGCTGCAAATGGTAAATCAGAAATAGATTATACAGCACACAAAAGTTTGGTTAAAAGTAATTTTTCTGTAATGATCTCTTTTCTCTTTTATAATTATACTTTTAAGTAAAAATGTTAAACTTTAACCCTATGGGGTTTGAAATATAGGGACTGGACTGTACATTTTCTTGTGCTACGCCGTTTGTTTTCAAGTATACCAAAACATGAATCTGGCATTCTAATTAAAATAACCCCGAAAAGAAGCCATTGAGATATTCATAACAACTATTTTTCTGGATACATTAATTCTGAAATTACAAAAAATTTTTAAGTCCAAAATCAATTATGTACCTGTTCACCTCCTAGATCTATTTTGAAAAGTGATCGTAGATCTACCTCCTGTCAACAGTTGTCAAGCAAGATAACAAGAAACCTTGTCTTATAAAAATGCCAAAGGGCAAAATGTTTAAAAATCTTTTTGAAGTGGGATTTCTGGTATCTAATAATATGTTGAAAAAGTCCAGGTCTAGGTTATCAAACTTAGTGATATGTTTGTTATACAATACAGTGCAGTCCGTTTAAGTCAAAGTGCTTGAGAACAGCTAATTCAGTTCAAAATATCAGAACTTGAGTTAAAGGATACTTAATAAAGAAAAATCTACCAGTTGTTATATCCATAAATTCAAGTTATCAGAGTTTGAGTTAAATGGACTCCAGTGTTTATCTATTCTACAACATGGCTAAGGGGTGAAGAGATACTTACAAGTTGCTGGATTGAAAGGAGAAGGAAAATATCATCTCTCTTCTGAAATTGAACTAAAAAATTAAAGAAGCTCTTGGTAAACTGATACTAAAAATGCAACATGGTGCCTGATATAATGCATGGTAGATGTTCATAACCATAATAATACATATAATTATGCCTCTATTCTGATTGTTCCGTTGCAACTGTGGGTAACATTTACCAAGTATATTGTTTCGCTTGTGTGTGATGCTGGTGGTAGAATTGTTATGAGATATTGACTTGTCCATCTTGGTAGGATCAGCTTATTTTTCTGGTGCTTTCCTTTAAAAATTCAGTTAAACTTGTTGTTTGACCCGAGAAAAACTTACCAATTCTTTCTTCTAAACATATTCAGTTATATTCCCCGGGTGTTTTCTACTTAAATTTGCAGACGAGACCACTGTAACGGGATTGGTTGATAACATCAATGAAAATAATTTTCTAGGACAGATTGAAACAACTTTCAATGGTGTGGAGAGATTAATTTCAAACTAAACGTGTCAAAACTAATTGACCTTCAAAGGGGCGAGGTGCCACCACCCCCATTGGTTACAGCAGGGGACACAGTTGAACGAGTTGATTCATTCAAATTCCTGGGCACCATTCTGTCTAGCACATTAAGTTGGGAATTAAACAGCAACAACATATACAAAAAGGCCAGGTAGGGTATGTACTTTTAAAGAAAAATCAATAAAGTGACACTCATCGATTATTGTTTCTTTTTTTACAGAACAGCAAAAAAGGACATTATAAGACCTAACTCAATTGTCATAAACGCACAAAAGTTAATGGGTGTGAATCTGCCATCTCAAGAAAGAATGTCAGTCAAAACAGAAAATATCTTGAAAGATGACACCCATCCAGCAAGGAAATATTTCGATATTTTACTCCACAGGCAAAGACTAAGGGCATTCAAAGGAAATAAACAATTAGTAAATAGCTTCTTTCCCAAAGCCGTAAAACATTTTACTGGAACTAGAATTAAGAGATTGTTCTAATTGAATCTTTTGATTAAATGAAGGATACATTAATATGCTGGTAATGGGCAGAGACTATTGGTCTCGCATTTTATCCAAATAAGTCGCAAGAACCTAGTTTTCAGGCTTTCAAAGTTTATCGGGAGTTAAGAATTTAAAACTTTTCTTCATTTTAGATACCGTTGCTAAAGCTATTTCTGCAGAGTTTTCACGCCTTATTAATGTTGAAATTTAATGTTTAATGTGTTTAATTTTCATTGGTACGGTTGCTAAGGACTTTACAGCTTTATAGTTGTCTAAACTTTAAACGCCATTTTCTCCCCATTGTAAAAATTCACAAGTCCTAACCCTGCCGACTTCAAACGGCTATAACTTCTGACAAAAGCATGATGCAGATGCTATGTTTGTTATACTTGAAAGCTGATATAGAGAAAAAAGGCTTTTCTGTGATACCAGTATTTTACTACTTTCCAATTTTGATGTACAACTCATTTTGACTGGTTGCAAGACATTTACAGTTTGACAGAGCATTTTTGTTCTAGAGTCCTTGAAATACTTTTCCTGTAAATTTGATTATGAAATTATAGGATTTTTTAATAAAAAATTCATGCGTTTCAGACTGAATAGTTTTTAGAAGGATAGCTAGAAATTAAAAAAAAAATGTGTTTCATTGACAAATTTATGGATGTAGAAATAATTGTTTAGGCTTATAAATGAGTTTATTTGGGTACTTACCACACCAGGCCAAACCCTTTTTTGCCCATTTGTTTGCGTCAAAGACACTCTGATGACTTTCATAAATTAGGCTTAACTATAGTTTGTCAAAATTTATTTGACTTCTGTCCTCTGTTTTCAACAAATGATGCTAATCTTCATAGTAGGCTTAGGTTCCCTCATTACCTAGTTCAAACAGCAGTTATGTTTTGGCTTTTATCAATGTCATTTTTCATTATCTTTTAACCATCACATTGTCATATATTGATGTTTTGCACCCTAATTTTCCCAAGAACAAGTTAAAAAAATGAAGTACCCTTTTATAGCCAATATATTGGCGTTAGTGACACCTAGAGGGTTAAAATTTGTTTCTGTGGCTTTGTCAATTGAGTGGATATATCTTTTTCAATTTTGCATTGAAAAAAAACATAATATACCTTTAAAAAAATTGATATTTCAGATGTTCCGCGACAATCAAAATCCTCAAAATGATTTCAGTATTGGTAAGTTTAATGCAAAGTTTCATAATTTACATGCATATATGCCTACAGTAGAAGTACTAGAACACACTTATATTGAACACTCATGAAGCTAACTGATAGAAGTAAAGAACTAATTTTATGCCTCGTTTTAAATATGCCCAGATGAGAATGAAGAAGTAGTTATATAGAGAACCAACTTTTTTTTTACTGGAGTCTCTCTTTTATATCATTTTTTAACTGTATTCTTTCTTGATAATTACGTTTGAAACAAGTCATGTAAGCTTTTTCAAATTGTTTTACTACAGCTCAAAGTTAAGAAAAAGACAATCTTTTAGAACAGTTTTATAATACCTTACCAGATAAAGTACGGTATTTATGTAGAATTAGGAAGCACTGAAATACAGTTGACCACTGATAAACTGACGTCTCCATAAATGGCAGATCAACTTCTTTAAAAGTAAAACAAAAGTTGCTTATATAGTCCCTAATCCACAACAAAATGATCAAAGTGCTTGACATTGGTTCTCTGCTAGGCCATCCGACCAAATGACATGTTTACCTTTTGAACTTGCAGAAGTGCAGCAGTTAATGGGCATCACTCTTAGTCTTAGTCTCTAACATACTGACATAATCTTCCACTGCCTATAGTCACATACTCTTTTAATGCCTGATTTAGATAAAGCTATAAACAGACAAAGAAAATAGAGCTCAGTTTTGAGGATATAATGTATACATGTAACCATGGTAGGTCCGACATTTACTTATCAATTTCAGTTTTGCATTGAAACTGCCCCATAGCTTAACTTTCTCGAAAATTGAGTTTACCCATTTGAAAACTGGCTTATAAAAAATTGGCAAAATTTAAATTTACTCACTTTAATATATGAGAATTTTCCCCCCTCTTTAATGTAATAAAACATGAGAGCATGACAATAAGGGCCCGAAAGGCTGAGGGAACAAGTTAGGCTGTGATTATAACAACATATGTGATATATATACATAATTCTGTTGTGGAGTAACTACTAAAGTAAAGTTTCACATACTTGACACAAGTGTCAGGGAACAAGGAGCAGGGTCCTTATGTTTTAGGCACACGGCTCAGTGAGGTAGTTTACAATTGCTTTCCTCACTGCCTTTACTTATGCTGAGTCTTAAAAAACCTAGCTACCTATTAAGTGCTGGGTAAGCACAGGTGAATTATTAAAATTTCGCCCAGACTGGGGATCAAACATGGGACCTCTCAGATTTTGGTTGTCTGCCTTACTGAATGCGCCACTGCTCACCACAATTCTTATCTACAATTCAAGATACTTATAAAATATTACGGTAATGTATTAATTTGCAATCATAAAAAATTGACTAAATAAGTGCCAAATGTTAGTAATAGCCATTATTATTAAAGAAAGAAGGTGGATAGATATATATACCATAGAGAATGGTTTATGAACAAAACAAGAAATGAAATAAAAATGAGTATCATAATATACCTACGTAATCACAAATCAATAGAAGTTCTTGATTTGCTACTTTCAAATGTCAGATGATGATGGTGGAGCAGCTGCAGGTCATAATGAGACTGTCAAAAAAGCAAGCTCATCCTCGGCTGAGCTAGAACCTGATGGTCCATGCGACGAGGAACACAACTATGAAACCCTCAATGTGAGAAATTGAGAAAAAAACATTTGGTATTTATTGTAAAATAATTTTGATGTAAAATATGTTTGAGCAAAAACTTCACTTTTTTCTTTCATAGAACATAATTTAACTTATCAAAGTTGAAAGTAAGTGCTTTAAATTATAAGAAGTGTTGGGGTGACATGGAAACCCTCTTTCTCTCAGTGACAAGGCTGTGAGTACCAAAGCTACTGTTAAGCAAAGGTTCGATTCATACTAAAAGCAAGCAGTATTTTGGTTATTTCCAGTGGACACCTAGTTCTTATTGCTGCTACTTTCATACCTTAAAACCTTTCAATCATTACCAGATGTTCAGTGGCTGCCTCCATTATTTGTTATATATAAAAGTTAAAACAATTTTGCACACTTTTTTGTTAAAGCTTATGTTATACTTGAATTTTTAATTGATAGCCAATATTTGAAAGTCACTTGATTTGATATATGATATTTTTCCACCGAAAGAAATATTTGTTATATCTAAAGATTTGACTCACAGACTTTTTTTGTAATGCATACTTTATAAGATGATCTCGTAAAGTCCTGTTGCTTTGTTATATTTTGTCTATATGTTAGAATCCAGCCAGCTCACCAAGCTGTGGACAAAGACCTTCATCTCACGAATACGGAAACTATGTACCAATAGTAAAGTAAGTTAATACCTTTCCATTCACCCCCCGCCCAAGCCATTACAGTCTACTCTGCTTAAGTCAAAATCCAGTTAACTTTGTTTATTAACTTAATCCCCCCTAGGCCCACCCAGCCCAGTTAAAACCCTGTCCCTAAGAAACGGGAGGTAAATCATCCATATCGGACGCAGCTAGATCTAGATCTAGAATCTAGGTCTAGAAATCTGTGCAAAATCGTACTGAAAAAATGTCAACTTCAACTGACCCACTTGTGAAATGAAAATAATCTAAATAACGCTAGAGATCTACTTTAAAAGAAGAAGAGAAGTTAAAATCGTCCATATCGGACTCAGGAAGATCTAGACCTAGATTAGAATCTAGGTCTAGAAGAGTGTGCAAAATTGTACTGAAAAATGGTCAACTTCAACGGACCTGCTTCGACTTGTTTGTCGACCAAAAGTGAAACAAAAATATACTAAACAACGCTTTAGATCTTCTCTAAAAGAAGAAGAGGTTTACACGAGATTTCCTGCGAGATTTCTGGGGTTACTAAGCTACCAAAAGTACACAACGAAAGCAATGGCGATCGGACGATGACGGGCGCTATAGGTACACAATAGTGTGGTTCAATCGGGCGACGGCGGGCGCTTAGGTGGGGTTGTGTTAAGATTCTTTATTTGTTTCACATGGGGACATTTAAGAATAAGAACTTGCACTTAACTCGGTTTATTACCTAAGTCAACGTAACTGATAATGTTTGCTAGAGATTGACTTAAGCACCATTGACTGTATGTATAATCTTTGCTTTGATGTTGCCATTTGTCCCTTTTCTCATTTAAAGAAAACTTAAAAAAAAAATTTGATTGAGTGATGTATGGCTTACTTCTATAATTTAATTTTTGTTCTAAATCAATGTAAACACAGAGAAAGAAATAATTTTTATTCTTGGACTTGAAACTATGAAGAAGAAAAGGAAATTTAATGATCATGAACATTTCTTTGTGCAGTAATGAATTCAAGAAGCCTCTCACTTTCAGTGATTTCTTTTTAAGTTTACTGTCAGCTATGCTGTTAAGCCAAATTTGTATTCCTGTTATTGTTACTATGAGTTACGCAACCTACTAAATATAAACTGTAATTGTAAATTATAAAGTCTGGTTTCTGTCCAGGCCGTAGCTCATTAACTTTTGTCAATGCAAGGCAAGACTTGATCAGTTTGTAATTAAGTCATTGAATGCCAATAAGGTTACCTGCCCCTCTGAATCATAACCTTCAATATTGATAATCTTATCTTTTGGTGATGGAACAAACATTTTTAATTTACATTTTAAATTCATATGTATTTTATGGTTTTGTCCGTTTGGCCATTCTCAAGGCTCACAGATATGAATCCTTCCCTTCCCCTTTTCCCCCAGGGCAGGACAAAATTAAAGGGGTTGAGAGAAATACAATAAAATCAAGCGGTAAAACAAAACAAACAAAAAAAGCTGAAGTTTTGACAGATTTGCAACATCACTAAACTTTAAAAGCTTTCCCATGATACAGCCATTGATTCAGTAACAATGTATTATTTATGTAATGTAAGCAATCCTTATTTCAACTTTTTTATTAGTTTCAAGCCTTTGCGTTGCCATGCTTTTAGTAGCCCATAATTGCCATGCTTGATGTTTATTGTTTTTACATATTTTGCTTTTTAATGTACAAAAACCTTTAACTTTCTATATAAATACTTACACATACTCTTTGTAATTTTCTGTATATATGGTGTACTCTATTTATTTGTTTTTTTACTTTTTGAATGTGTGCTTTTAATACTAATAGCAAAGATTTTTATGTAAAGGGCCATTGAACATTCTTTTTGTGGGGCGCAGGTGCTATATGATTTCATTGTTATTATTAATAGTAATAGTTGGGGCAGTAGTAGTTCTGAAAATAAAAAACAGGGAAAAAAAGTCTATCATCCAGTACAACTTGAGCCCTTCCATTATAACTTCAGCATCCACTATCTTGCTAGTGTGAGTGACACAGATTATATCGTCAATGCGCAAGCATATTTTGACGTATGCATTCTCATTGCTCATCATACAGTTGAGAAAGATTTCAAACGTGGGAAATGATTTTTCTCCAATGCAAAAAAATGAAAATAGCAAATCTGACTAATTTACACCACAGGGGAACTTATTTTGAAACTACAGTAGTATCCGATTATACGCACAGCACTTGGGAGGCTGAAAGAGGGTACATTTAGGAGATGCATGCACTTAAAACAATGTCGTAAAAATACTAGTTTAAGTTGTAACTCCATTTTGAATATGAGAATAGAATTGCCAAGTTGTTTGCATTGACCACACAAACAGACGAGGTCTAGACTAGAACATCAAGATTTTTACATTCATGTGAATAACAATATCGCACTGCAACCATCCAATGAGTTATTGATCAAAGGGGGAAACCAAGGGTATGAGAGGGGAGGGGAGGTGGCGCGTTGTCCCACCCCTCAGCCCTATGGCCACCTTTTAGGTTTTTACCCTCCCTCTTCACTTAAAAGGTACATTTTAGTTTACTGATTTCATAGCGTGCGTTTAGCGGATATAGCGTGTGTTTAGGGTACACTGATTATATAGAAAAAATTGATCATAGCGATTCGGCATTAGTTAGACTGTACCAAGTATTTATCTGGCGTGCATTTTTCGAGTGCAGTGACATTATATTCAATTGTTGTTTTTTTTTTATTAGTTTATTTTATTGTCCTTACCAACTTTTAAAATATTCTGGTCACCTTTGGTTAGATTAAGATCTTCCCCTGTAACTATGTGAGTCACTGAGAAAAGCATATTGAACATGTTTGCTGTGATAATGATTTACAAGAAGCTTGATAGTGAAATAGTGTAACCACTGTACTGCAATGCAACTGATTTTGGTCTATAGATATAGATCTAGTCTAGATCTAAATGCAGGTTTTTTATATTTTGGGAAATAAAAGGTTTTTTTCCCAGTAAATTTCTTTACATAGAAGATGACAAAAAACGTTGATTATGTAGATCTAGTGCTGGTTTTAGCTCCACATTCTGACATAGATAGGTCTACACTGAAATTTTAACTTAACAGTATCCAATCAGAAGCACTAATTGTGTTCTTTATTTCTATCAGTCTTTTATAGTCTCCTTCTACCTGCTGCGAATTATTTGTTATATTTCTGTTGTTTTTGAAGCAGCAGTAAGGTGTAATGGACCACAAGCAAACTTTGTTTCAAGTTTTTATTTGCAAATATGTATGTGGTGGCTTCTTATTGTTGAGGCAATATCTATGAAATATTTTACTCTGCTTAACTATTATTCTTTTTTTAGCCCACCGTCTGGAGCAGCAGCAGCCGCGGAAAATTTTCCACCACACACAAGTGCACAGGTAATGTGTCTGACATACTAGATAAATGAGACTTAAGTTGAAAATTCTGTTTTTTAGAAAACATAATTCAAAGGTTGTTTTTTAAACTTTTTTGGATCCGTGTTTTAAAGCAGCAAAAGTTTTTACATGAATATCTTTCAACAAAAGATTTATGATTTTATGAAATTTGTTAAGCTTAGGAAAATGTCTACTTCAAAACAATAACATCTTTGAAGGTGAAAATTATTACATCCAACTCATTCATCCCTTGACACAAGAGATATGTTCATGTTGCTTGGTCTCAAGAACTATGTTCATAATGATTTGTTTCAGAATGGAAATTGTGGAAATTAAACTTTTAAGCACTGTCAAAAATTGTTCTCTGAACTTGACAAACAAAACTTGGGTTGTAACGTTGTTATACAGAATTACTTCCAACAAGTTCACCTTTTTTAAAGTTCATTGAAGCTCTCTATTTTTATGGTCACTTTTTGTAAAAAAAGAATCTTGTTTATGATTTAATCACACTACCATTTTTTCAATATGAAACCAAACTTTATTACAAAAAGCAAAAGAGATATACCCAAAAATATACTCATTAACAATGTGTAACTGATTAATGAGTGTATGGTTACCTAAAAGATATTTCCAATTAAAAGCTGAAGGTTGGTGAAGAGCACATGCAACTGCCTTGTTAATAGTGAACATCTAAAACAAAAAGTCCAGAGCAACTGGGAAAGATTTCAGTGAATGAAGGGTCGATGTCAAAAGGAGTTAGCATTACATGTAGGCCCTACAGTGTCATTGACAACAAGTGTAACAAAAATTACAGTCCCCTATTTTGAGACAAAAGTGGTTTTTTTTTATAATAATGAAATATGAATTCAGTTTTCCAGTAAAGAAGAAAACATAATTTTTTAAAAATTCAACATAAAAAGACATAGATTTGAAAACCACTCTTTATTCAAACATGAGAAGCCTGCTTACAAGCTATACTATTTAAAGACATCCTTTTCTCACCTTTCCACTCACTGATCATAGATCAGTGTCACTCCTAGTATCGTAGATTGACGCAGGGAACAGATTCACATTACTTAGACTGTCTTGATAGAATTGAGTCTCCTACCAGATGGATGTACCTCACACCCTGATAGTCTAACACTTTGTCTCTGTTCAATTAAGGTCTCTTTGGACAATCACAACACCTGCTATAAATATATATCCTTGATGGTAACCGCAAATCTTGTATGTTTTATCTTTTAAGTCTTAGATAAGAATGAAAAACCCTCAGAGTCAGAGTAATACATTTTATGAATACCATGATCCAATTAGGCCCACTAAGCTACTTGCAGAACACAGTCTGAACTTTTACTTTATGCTGTAGATGCTTTGATCACATGACAAAACCAACATTTTTCATTTGTCGCTTTGGCTTGTAACATGGTTGAAATACTGGAAAGCGAACAATTTTGTTGTCACTGTCAGGTTTGAAAATTATGTTCAGAAAATTTATCAAATACGCTAACGGTATTTTTTGACAATAACAGGAGTTGAAAAAACAAGAGTTATCACTTATAACAGGTTATCACTGTATCACCAACATGACAAAAGTGAAAACATTGTAATTTAAATTAGGTGTTATAAATCAATCATTGTGTTTCAAGAGTTTTTAATTTTTGCTTTTGATACTTTGAAACATTTAGAAAATAGAAGAAACAAAGTCAGATTTTCACCCTCCACCTCCAGAGGTTTGACTTGAGACAAAAGAATTTCTTTCATAGCACTTTTTTTCAGACATTTTAAGAGAAATAATTATCTTAGGGAGACAGTAATTATTTTTTGATGAGCTTTTAATTCTAGTATGTGAGAACAGAAAACCTTTGAAAACTGTTGTCATTCATAATTTTCAATAATCTTGTCTACAGGTTGAGTATGGGGGGCCGAGACGTGAAGGACAAGTCCATGGTCAAGAGTATGACTTTAGTAAACAAGAGACGCGAAATGTATTCTCTGCTTTTCCAGGTTGGAGCAGTAACATTTCAGAATCACAGGTAAAACTTTCTTAGCCCATTAAAAACTATGTAGAAAGTAACATCTCAGAACTAGTGGTAATTACAGCATTATATCAATTTCATACTTGTAAAACCTAACACAAGAGCTATAGGTATTGTTACGTGAAGGGTGAACCTCTACACTAAATTTAGGGTTCAACTTTTCACTTTATTTTAATGACTGCTGCATAGTTATATACAAAAAAAGATAATTTAAATTCAGAGTTTGAGTTAAGATCAAAATCAATAATAAAAGGCAGCTGATAAATTTATTACTATGAAAAGAACCTAAATCAAAATTTAAATGAGCAATACAACGCAACCACGAAGGTCCCCGATACAATTACAGTGGTATCTGGATAAAGTCAACACCTCGGGACCGAAAAAAAGTGTTGGCTTTAACCTTCACCACCACTCGTGGGTGAAAAACACCCAGAACAAAAAGGAATGAGCTTAATTTTATTGAAAATAACCCACTTTGCCTCTAAAAACCCGTGGGAGATTTAAAAATAGATGGCTCAAAACAGGTTTTCAGGTGACAATCACCCACGAATGGTGTTTAAGTATACAAATAGCAAGTGGCGGTGAAGGTTAAGCAAGGTTGAGGTTGTCCATTTTCGAAAAAGGGGGGTTGTGGAGGAAAAGGATTATTTTGTAGCAAAAGAAAGGAGTATGCACCTGTAAGTTAAAATAAGTACCCTTTAATTTGATCTTAGTTTCTAGGTTGAGAACCTTTTACTTTTTTCCAGACATTTTGCAAGAAGTGAAAATTAAATTGATAAAAGTACAGGTTTGTATAGTAGACTTTACAAAGTCTGTAGCTGTAATGGAGTGCTAAGAGCTAGATAATCTCAAAGTACGCAGCTAGGCAGGTGCTCGGAGTAATGATGAAGGCTAGCCTAAGCTAAATGCGTGGGTGTGTCCACGCAACATTAAACTTATTGGACTGGTGTGGTAAAGCAGGGATGAGTGAGAGAGTCATCAGTGAACTGCCCCAATCAGAACTTAATCCTCTGTTCAGCTGCACTAGCCCTCCCCTTGTTCTCCATGAGCCTCCACCAGGCCAGTGGGCCCAGGCAGGCGAGCATGCTTTGCATGCAGTGTCTTGAATCATAAATCGAAACAAAGATTGCCCACATACTCACCTACACTTTTCTCTTTATCTCTCACAAGACCCATCTGGGGCCTCTCTATCTCTTTCCAAGTGGCTACTTTAAGCGAAAAATGGGCTGAGGCAGTTGACATAATGTGAAATTAAGTTACTGAAATAAAGAATGAAAAAAAACGGGACAGTTGCAAGGTGTTGACTTAACTGAAAGTTGACTTTAATCGAGACTGGCACTTGGCATGGGTACTTGGTGGGATGGTGTATGTCCCTCTAGCATCTATCTCCACGGCTTCAATCCAAGGACCAGAGGCCACCACATTCTCTATCTTATATACGTCCCCAGATATGTGCTCACTAAACAAAACACACTCGCACACCAAAGCCAAAGCATTCACACCCACTCACTTACAACAATCAGCCATAATCATAAAAAATAAAAGCAACTCTTTTCAGCACAACTCGGTTGATTTGATTATCTAACACGCTCCCAACAGGTATGTACATAATGTATACGGTGGACCTTTAGATCCAACAAACTTCCCAAGAAAATTAAAAAATTTCAATGAAACCAAGCTTTATTGATAGGCAGATCTCTTTAAAGTAGACCAAAATAAGCTAAAGGAACAATTTTTACATTATCTATCACCTTGAAATCTTTTTGAAAATAGAACGAATAGAACAAACTTGCATATAGGCCTAATGCAAGGACCTTCGATATGAAATTTGTTTTTAAAGAAAGGTAGTAGCAAAATGGTATAAGCTATGTTTCTCTCAGTGGCAAGGCAGTTTGTACCAAAGCTACTATAACTATAAAGCTGAAGGTTCGAATCATACTAAAGGCAGTATTTCTGTAGGCTTACCCTCTGCGAGTCTAATATTCTGTCTTTGAGTTTCTTTTCAACGCCTCCTCTTCATTTTTTATCTTCCTTTAACCGTTTTATTCTCCTTTTTATCATAGTCCCCCTCTCTCTGTCCCTCCCTCTTTCTCTATATCTCTATGGTATCTATCTTTTTCTCTCGCTCTGTCTACATCTCTGTTTGTACATGTCTGTCTGTCTCTTCAACTCCCAACCTCTCTTTTGGCTCTAAACCATAAGTTTCTGTTGCAAGATTAATCATAATAACATACATCTAGATCTAGATCTGTAGGAGGACTTAAGTTTATGCCGGCATATGGATTTTAAAAAGCTGATTAGGCCTATAGATTAATAGCTGTTCTACTGCAATATTATATTTAGAGCAGCTGAGCTGAGGGATGGATAGATCTACATGGGAGTTGAACGAGACATGGCGTCATGGCTCTCTAGGACGTCCATAAAATATTACATGTACAAAAAAATCAGTCTGCCGTAGGTCAACAAATCATTCTTCAGCTTGACACTTGTTAATTAGTGTATATATAGCAAAAAAATCCAAAAAAAAAAAAAAATTGCTCCATGATTTATCCTAAAAATGACCCGATTTAAATGCATGTACCTAAAAGGATGCATTACCATACATATCAATACAAAATTGGGGGATTTCAGTCATTTTCTCAACCCGCAACAGTTGGCAAAAAATTCTCTATTTTTTTAATTGAGGGTTATTATTATTATTATTACTATTATTATTATTATTATTATTATTATTATTATTATTATTATTATTCTCATTACTATTATTATTCTTATCATAATTATAATGCCCAATTTTCCTCAGCTTGAATGTGAGAATAGACTCAGCTCGAATACACATGTACAAACTTCCCACTCTTTTTTTTGTTCTCCTTATCATGTTGTATTCATTAATTTATCTATATTAAACCTGTCTTTTTGTTTCCAAGCTTAAGCCTAGTTAGACAAGTTTCCATTGCTTTCTCTTGATTTGTTTAAATCTCACTATAACCATGATTTTCCTCCTCTTTATCCTTGTACCATGATTTTCCTCCCCTTTATCCTAGTGCACGTCTAGTTCTACATTCCTCCATTAACAATTTAACCCACCCCCTCTGTTTTTCAGTTTCACTCTTCTATCTCTGTTTATACTTATGTCTGTCTGTCTCTCCTTCCACCTTCTTTTTCGGCCCTAAACCAGAAGTTTTTACTGCAGCATCCCCTTAGCTTTGTGAACGACCCAAAGATAAATGCAGAGTGAGGATACTGCTGCTCTTTTCCTATAAACACTTGCCATTTTCGGAAGCTTTGCCTAGAGTTTGGCTCTTTTAATAAGCGCATTCTAGCGCTAAGTCAGGCTTCGAGTTCCATCACGCCAAGGCTTTTCTCTGGGGTCCGCAAAAGTACATCTCCCAGGTGGAGTCTTCCTTTTCCTTATGTAGGTCAAAATTTTAATAAGCGTAGAAATAAAAAAAGCTCAAAAACGACAAAAAAATGATTAAACCTCAAAATGACCAGATTTTAGTGTATATCCCTAGAATGATGCATTATCCTACCTATCAACATAAAATTGTGATTGCAGTGGTTAGCAAAAAATTTTTCATTTTTTTTAGGTATGGGATTTTATTATAATTATTGAAGCAGTATGTAACAAAAAAAGAAAAGTTTAGGCTAAACCATGCTCTTTTCATATTGTGTACAAGACGCAAGAGTATGGGCATACTTGAATTTCGGTGCTGGAATGTATGCAAAATTTTAGTGTTGCGGTAAAATTCAGGCACCAACCTTTTTGGGGGATGAGTTGGTGCTGGCATCTTGTGTAAAATAGAGGTGGTACCTCTATTCTCTGCCTTGCAATGCATTTCCTAGGACTTAAAACTGGTGCGCGCCACAAAAGAAGCACAACCCCTAATAGGTATGAGTAAGGTGCATTTATGTAAAGTTATGAAACTTGAACTGAAATTTAGACCAGGTTTTCAAAACAAACTTGGTTTATTTAAGGCCAGCAGTTTTTCTTTGGTCTTATTATACCTCTTTTCATAAATGTTCTCCCTTTACACAGATTAAAAACATCATGGAACCTTATCTTGGAGAAGATGGTCGTTATGTCTTGTGGTATTGGACTGAATTGAAAAGGCCAGCAATCAGTGTCATGTAAGATGCTCACAAAGCAAAATGAAATCAATTAGTAAGCTACACAATTTATGTTCATATGTCTTGCAGCTTGTCCAAACTGAGTCTCATGTCACTATTTTCATGTCACAAGGCGTTGCTATTTTGAAAGGGACATTTTCGTGAGTTTGAAAGCACTCAAATTGTAAGAAGTATTTAATATTTTGTTGAAAAAATGTATTAGAACTTGTGATGATTCAAATTATAGAGAAAAAAAGGAATAAATAAAACCTATTTTCCAAAATTAGAATCTCCAACATCTGACTTATTTAGGTTGGTCGCAAGGCATATATGATTGCTTCTTTGTCTCCTTTTTTATGCAATAAATTTGAAGTAAAGAAACTTAAGCTATGGAATGGAATAAAAGATAGGGTTTGTTAAGTTTCAAAATGCTGGGTGCTCTATTTAGCACATGTCTTGATAAGGCTGCTTTCTTAGATATTAGGCATCAGAGAAAACCAAACGGCTAATTCAAAGCACAAAACTTCAAATATTATCTAATACACAAAACATTTGATCTACATTTTAGTGCTTGCAGTGTATGAAACAATAAATCTGTTTTACAACCTATGCAAATGAGATGAATGTCGCAATTTTTACATTAAAAGGCAATTAATACAGTCAGACCCGCTTAATTGGGAAATTTCAGGAGAAGGCATCTTTTCCCGATTATCCGGGTTTTCCC
>BMAT01010260.1:99479-115069 GCA_019649035.1 Elysia marginata | reverse complement strand
GGCTAAAGACATCTGACGATCTGACAGAACATTATCAAGTTATGCTTGATTTCTCAACAGCTCAGATTTGACCATTTGATTCAGGTAGATCTGAATACGATTTCGCCACACACTATGCGATCTAACGTCAAGCTGTATCTCAGATGGCTTGATCGTATGGCTTGGCGATAGATTAGACTAGTGCGTGGAGGCTATAACTTGGAAGGGGGCCAGTGAAAGATACCATTCACATGCAATGTAGGCACACGTGATCAAGGGGACACCCGTCCTTGAAAATAACATGCAGAAAAAGCTCAGATTTTCAGGATTATCTTTTCTGTTTCTTAAACTTTAAGGAATGTTAAAATACAATACCTATTTTTAGTAGACAAACAAGTTGCTATTTTACAAGTAAAAATCGGTTCGTTCCGCGTAAAAAAAACTTATTTATCTTTTTTCACTGACGACACACGTTTTCGTGATATAAATAAAAGAGGAAGCAGATCTAAAGTATAATATTTTTGCGAAACATTCTGGTACGGAGAAAAGAAGGATAAATATGAAACATTTTGTTTCTTTTTAAAGTAGAATTTAAAAATGTTTATATCATATTTAATCAGTCTAGTTTGTAAATTACTTACATTTTTTATCAAATTGACTTAAAAATAATCTCCAAAATTTTTGTAGCAAAAGTGCAAAGACTGGACCATCATGCACTTGCATTCTTGTTGTGAGGGCAAATAACTATGGCCGCCAATATGTTGTCAGGGAACGCCGAACAAGATAGTTTTTATGAACAGCCTGTATAGACCTCAGAACTTAATCGCATTTGTCTTAAATCCAGTATATACTCACTATCCGAAAATTCGGCAAGTAAATATTAAATGAAATGTTCTTTTCAAACTAATCATTATGCTAAAAAGAAAACCTTAGCTGCTGGTTAATGTTCCATATTTATAAGAATTATTAAGATCGAGTCGAGACTCTAGTCTAGAATAGATTCTGAGACTAAAAGTAGAATTTGAAAGTTCTAGATCTAGATTTGGAAGGTGTGGTAATTTATAGAAGAATTATTTAGACAAATTAGACCTAGTTTTGACCACCATATGTTTAATAGCTTCAGCGGGTTGTACAGAAAATATAGGCCTTCACTGGCTTTGAACAGCCTTCAGGAAAAATCATCTTGATTTAAGCCTTGTTGATGGTCTGGTCTTGATCCCGATCCCCACATACTTGGGCAGATCGAAGAGCTGGCTTGAGAAGGAAATCCATGCAGAATTTGTGTCTTTACAGTAGCTTGTCAATTTGATTTTTTAATGAATTAAGTGGGTCAGTGACAGTCATTTCAGGGAGGCTTTTGATTCCATGTCTCAACTATTGTAAGATTATTTATAGTAATTTTTTCTTATAGTTATAAATATTGAGATATAGATCTAGGTGGCAGTTTCATTTTGCGAGTTTGTAGCAATCGTGTCTTGTTCTAGTGTGAATGTAAGATAATCTTCAACATTAATGTTATTGAAACTGTTAGTTTGTTTGCTTAGAACTATCAAATCTCCACAAAGTCTTCTATACATTAAGCTTGGGAGGTCTGAGGCTTGTAGTCTTTGCTTGTAGCTGAGATTCAAGGCTTATACTTGGTTCAAGTTTTGTTGCCCATTGTTGAACGTTTTCAATTAACATTGCATCTCTTTTATTAATTGGGACCATACACTGTTCCCGTCTACTCCAAATGTGAGTGCAATAGGCTTTTGAAAAGAGTCATTAGCAATAGCATAGGTTTGTCAATAAAGTCAAAAGATCCTTTGATCAGTCCCTTAATTCTGTCAGCTTTATTCACTGTTTTTTTTTTTTTGTTCTTGTTTTTTTTTTTTTTGCAGTGCTTGCTAAATTTAAGATTGGGTTCCACCTACGTACCTAAATCTTTTTCGCAAGGGTTCTTTTCTAGCTCCACCTCACTGTTTTTGTCTTTCACTGCATAAATATATCTACCAGTGATTATATTTGTCTAACTGTAAAGCTTTGCATTTGGTTGGGTTAAATTTAAAGCGTAATTGCCAAGTACTTGACCACTCTTCCTCTGACTTCAGATCGTATAGCATGCTTCCAATTTAATAATTAATTAGATATCAATTATATAATTTCATTTTGGGTCTAAAGTCCAGATTTCTAATTCCAGATCTTCCAGATCTAGATTAGAAACATCTTAGTAACAAGTCAAGTATTAGTGAACTTCAACTCATAACTCCTGCCCAGGTATGAGATAATGTTTTTTCTCTTTAATTTTGCAATGATGAAATATCAACCAAGTTGCAAGTAATAATGGTCACTGGTTAATAGATTTAGGAAACAGGATTTGGAAATTAGAGATAATAATTATTTGAATGAGTGTTTTTCACTATGTTTCTTCTTTTAAGGGAGGTAACTCTAGATTTCATGCCTTCATTTGGTCTGAGAGTCGGTATTAGAGTGCAATTTTACAAGTCCAAATGATCTTCACAGTTTTGAGTTTAGGTGAATTACAAAAAAAAAAAAATTGCTGCACCTAAACTGTGCAAATTGCATTCTAAATATGACTTACATCCTATACATTGTTAATTTAATGTTTTATCTGAGGATGTTTGTTCTTGATCATTTGTATTTGAAATTTAGCCTTAGTTAAAAACAGATCTAGCTGTTTACATTTAAGTCCAATTAAACAGCAAGGAACTCTCTTTTTTTCCACTGTATGCCTAGACATGTTATAAGTTTAAAGTTGGTATACTAGTAGTAACTACAAGAAGTGGAGTATTAGTGCACTCTAACAATCAACTCACACTCGCCTGTGTGAGTAATTTTTTGTTTATCAATTAATTTTGCAATGCTGAAATTGAATCTGTAAGTTTTAAACATTGCAAATTGATAGTTTTAGAGACGAAAATTGTTTAAATCAGGATCTTCCACTATATCTCTATATCTCTTCCTTGAAAAGATATAAAGTTTTCTCAAATTTTATTGAATTTAGTTTGTTTTTGTTTGAAATGTCTTGTATCAATCAGGTTGCTTTGGCCAAGACCGACAAAATGAATTCTGAGTCCGCCATCCACAAACACAATTTGGAGAGTTCAATCCTTTTCATGCAGCAGGAGCATGCTGCGATTCTCAAAGGTCTTCATGAGGAGATTGGTCGCCTCCAGAAACGCTGCACAGGTGATAAGTTTTAAGGTTTTGGAAGGTTAAAATCAGTTAGACAGACTGAAACGAATTTTAAATATGTGTAAGCCTTTTGAAGGCTTTTTCTGTATTTCAGAATATAAAAATGTTCTTTTCTAAAAAATAAGGTTTTATGCTGTAGGTCAGTCCAAGTTCATTTCTTAACTGTAAGTCATGCACCAGGTACATGTATAGTTTTATTTTGTATTCTCTTGTAACATTAGTCAAACTACAATTTAAAAAAACACATAAAAGTTTTTTGTTCTTTCCATGGTAACATTACTTTTAGAGTACTGTGTTACATGCTCTCAAATTTTGCTTTTTGTTCCTTTAAAATATTGGCTGTTTCTTTCCTTAATTTCAGTATTTTTACAAAACAGTTCATTTGAATGTTGGAGGCCTACGGTCAAACGTTTTCATAGATAGATATATATATATATCAATCAGTCTGAGAATGAAAATACTACTAAGCAGATATAGTATTCTCAAAATTGCTTTTGTTTAATTTTATAATAACCTAAGTTTAACTTCTGATACATCAAAGTATCTTAAAGCTAGTCCTGATGTATCAATTTACTTATTCTATAACCTTTGTAATAGCTAATAAAAAAAAAGAATTAGTTGAAGCCTGAAAAAGTTATAAATTGATTGAAAATATCAGCTTGATAAAAAAAATGTGGAGACTGCTGATTAAGAAAAAGGAAAAATCAAGTGCTAAATTTTATTTTACATATAAATTTCCATAATCCGCCTAATAGTGTTTTGTTGCAAGAAAATTACTATCATTGTTTGCAGGTAACTTGTTTTAAAGATTTACCTCAGCTAGAAGATTTTTTATCCTAGATTAATCCTACCCTCATATCAATATTTTACATACACAATGTGTCCCTTTTTTCAGGTCCCACTTTTATATATAGTCATTCCATTTTTCGGTCATACTTTTATGTAGAAACTATTTCTATCGATGCTGGTATTAGGAAATCAAATTTATAAAAATCATTTACTAACAAGAGCAAAAGCAGCAGCAGTAGTTGTAGTGGTGGTAGTAGTGGTAGCAGCAGCAGTAGTAGTAATAGTAGTAACAGTACTAGTATTAGTAGTAGATGTAGTAATAGACATAGTATTAGTAGTGGTAGTAGTAGTAGTAGTAGTAGTAGTAGTAGTAGTAGTAGTAGTAGTAGTAGTAGTAGTAGTAGTAGTAGTAGTAGTAGTAGTTGTAACGTCAATGTATGGCTAGGGTTAATTATGTCACAATCAATCCTAAGCAGCGGTATTAACTTGTTGAAATGTTTTCCATGTGTTTACAGATCTCACATTCCAGCTAACTATGCATGGTTTGACAATTGATGAGCCAGGTACCACTGTTTCTAAGTTTGCATAATCATGTTTTTTTGTTCCTTTTGCATTTCTAACCTCTGTTTCTCTGTCTACCAATAATTGATTTGCTCAAAAGAGAGTATTTGCATCTTTGGTTTAAATGACCTATGATTTACTCTAAAAGATTTTAATAATACTGTTTTTTTTTTCTAGCAGTAAAAAATTTATTGAATATGTCACTTAAATGTTGAAGGAATAATTAGTTATATTATTATAAGTTGTTACTTCTTTCTCATAATGAATTTTTAAAAATTTTTATCTAAAAATATTTGATTGTTTTTAATACATATTTTATTCTTATTTTTTTTCTTAATTCTTTCATAACTGCTACCTACTTGCCTTTTTCTATATATATTATGTCCTCTGTCCCAGAAGCTCTCATAAACTTTATTACTTGTCTATGCCCCCTCAGGCTCTGTCGATAGCCAGATGCAGCAGGTTCAACAAGAACTCGAGTCATCAAGGACCAGAATTTCTACTTTAGAGAAGGAGCTTGCTGACAGAGACAAAAGGGTTGAACGGCTTGAGACAGAGGCAAGGTCTCAACGGAAGCGATGGTTAGACGAAAGTCGAGCCCAATCCCAAGTCATGAATACATTACGAGCAGAACTGGAAGCCAAAGCCAACAACATAGCATATTTAACCACAGAGCTTCACCGCCTGAAGCAGAAGAACAGAAGTCAGGAACAGAGTGATCAAACAGGGGGCGCTGGGGGCGAAGTTCGCAAACCCTCACACAGAACTGAACCAGGAGTGCCATCTCAACCCGGGTACTTGCATCCAGACTCGGGGTCTAAAAAATCCCACCCTCAACACTTTGTGCCCGCGCCCCCTCCCCAACGGGAGAAAACATTGGGCCCTGGCTCTGCAATGTCAAGAATCAGGCGATCAGGCAGCCACACGCGGTCACTGGCTGGTGGCTCAGCAGGGAATCCTAGTAATATAGTCATGGCAACAGGTAAGGGCATTGGGCATCCGGCCAGCGCAGATGCTCATCTTACAGGTCGACAACACAACAACACCAACAACCTAAATAGTGCAGGGGGAGCTGTCTCTGCAACTGCCATCTCTAACAACCCAAACCACCAGCTGAGATTGAGCTCTGGGCGAAGCAGCGGCTCCGACTCTCCAGACATCACACCATTCCTGCCCCCGGCCTCCAAGGAGGATGTACTCATCCAAGACTTAGCGGGCAAGCAGGCCCCGGTACTTCCACCTATCCCTGTAGGAGGGTCCAGCTCACCTAGGGATCCTATAGCTGAGATCGGAGGTCACAACCAGATTCATGGCTACCAAGGGGGACATCACCCTGTCCTAGTTCACAAGGTTGTCTCCTCCACATCTCAGCATAGACAGCTAAAAGCAGGTGGGGCTGTGTCATCAACATCAAAAGCTGAAGCTGCTCTTGTCACTCTTGCCGTGGAAAATGCAGCCGCTCCGCCAGACACAGCTTGGGCTCTTGCGCACGAATCTCGAGGCTCTGAGTACAACTGAGTGCATTTCTAGCCAACTCTGAGAGTTTCCAAACAATTTTACTTTCTGCCCTCCCATCTTTTCACCCAACCCTTTTTCCCATCTATTGTGCAATCCATTTATGTTGGCAAATTGGTCTGAAGAGGTCAGTCACATAATAGTGTCTGGTAATTTTTCAATTAAAAATAATCTTTTTACATAACAAGGTCTGTTCCATAATCAACTTTCTTATTGATTGTTATATCTTTGGCGCCTTGAATCTAGATTTAAAATGTAATGACGGGACTATGCAAATATCTGTAAAATAAAAATGAGATCTTAAAACCAACCAACTACATTACTATCAAATTTGGACCAATACCGTTATTGCATTAGCTGCTCAACATATTCACGATGTCAATCCAAGCATTATTGTGACGGACCCAGGAAGCTGTCAAAATAATGTGTTCTTGTAATTGTAAACCACATTTTCCGGCTCTTTTGAAGAAACTTTTGTTGCTATAACAGTCTCTTCTTCTGATTTTAAACATTGCTCAGAAAAATATTTCCTCATATTAGGAAATAAGAAAATGCATGCTGGTTGCAAATTAAATCATAATTGAGGAAATTCCTTTAATCTTGACCTATTTAACATGTGTGAAAGTTCCTTCATCACTCCAGCTGAGGGCACAGGGTTTTGCGTTGTCATGGTGTGAAACCAAACTTTGTCAATATGTTAAAGGTGATTTTTTTTTCTCCAAGGCCTCAGTTTACATTGAATGAAAATTTCATAATAGTTTGCATTTGCAACTGTGGGACCAGACAATGATTGCCTTGTTAAAAAAAAAATCAATGTAAATATTCTTCAGTGCCTCCAGTTTTTTAAAACTGTTATTTGGTTTGGCTGATCTGAGCCCAACCAAGCAGTTGAAGGCCATCTTAACTCTTGAATAGATCCAGGTCATGTTTCCTGTGACTATTCTGTCCAAGAAATGTGTTGAATTTTAAAGAGATGAGTTCAGATTTGTAAATCTATTAGAAAAAAGGAAGTTATTTTTGGAACAGACCTTGTTGATTATTTGCTATTTAAATATTTTCTTTTAAGTAAGTGCAGTTTGACCTCTAATTATTTGAAAGAGACAAGCCTAAATGAAATCTTTTTTTCTTTTGCTGTAAGGCTTGGGAATCAATCTATTTCACCAATATTTATACAGTCCTGTGCAGATATTTTTAACCTAACATAAAAAAAAATGACTTTGAGCTATCCAAAATATGGGTATCTGAATTTTGTTCGAATTTCACAAGTATTTGAAATATTCAGGTTTGAGTTATATAGACTCTAGTGGAAGAAATAGGAACAAGGAGATTGGATACTCCACACCATTAAAAACTGAGGCTCTTTGCATCTTCTTTTTCCTCCTTGATGTTTCCTCCTATGATGAATCTTATGTGACCATGTTTCCGCACTGCCTATGTCAATGTAAATGGATTGCACTGCACCTTTCATTTCATAATTCCTAGAACATGTTTTGATTCTAATTGGCTTGGTCATCTGACTTTGTATGTTAAGTCAAAACTGCTGAGCTGTTTTCACAACCCTCAAACCTGCTTTATAATTATGTCGTGTCATATTTTTAAACTCACTTTTAAACTTTCATTTTAGACTGACTTTACAGAACATAAATATAAAATCAACAAAAATTGTGCTAGTGTGTGGGGAAAGACAAAGATACTTCATGTGCATGTAAAAATTGAAGGTGAGGAAATTGAATTCAAAGGTGAGCCAGTCAGACAGGAGGATAAGCTTATTATTTACATGTATGGCCTTAAAACTCTCAATTGTATTTATGGCAGTTGAAGCCGTTTATTGACAAACCTGTCTGAGTCTTTGTTCTTTTATGCACTTTTAGAGATAAGGTGTTGTGATTATTCTCATGTGTGGTAGAAGAATAAGAATAAGACTTACAAGTCAATTTACTACAACAGGGATAGATTTAAGGGCAAATTTAGACATTTGAATGTGTCGATTTGTAAGAAAAAGATTATACTTATATTGGATTTACACAAATTCAATTTTGTTAAATTGCAAGTAGCATGACATAAGAGGTCTCCACAGCTATGTCTGGACTGATATTTTTCAACCTGGAAAAAATATTGGGTTATCAAACAAGTACAAACATAACATAGTTTTCATAATTTTCTTCTTTCCTTTTTCAACAAGGTATTTTTGTAGACTCAGGAAAGCTATTAACATTTCTGTTGATTAATTTTATGAAAAACATGAGCAGGGGTTTCTTTATAAAGATTAGGGATTTAGCTGAGATGTCAAATTCCTGTATGGCTGTCTATCTTGATGTCATGTGATCTGTTTCTGCACTTTAAAAAATCTTAACTGAAGCTGAATGAATGAAGTACAACGTATGCTATCAAGCAAATGTTGGTAACACTTTCACTAAAGTAGTTGTACTCCCTTGAAAATTCGTACCAAAATTTGACTGCTAACTGCTAGGTTTGGTCAGTTTCTGCAATATCTGTTTTCTTTTAACTGTAAAAGTCTTAGTATCTTTGAAAAAAAGATACACTTGAACCATTTATCATGGCTATGACCTTTGTGCTTGAACTTGACCTTCAACTCTATGCAGGAAATTATCTTAATTCATTTTTGTTTTCCCGTATATACAGACCGTGAATGTGACAAATTCTTGATCAAGACTTTGTACATTTTTTTTAACAAGTGTGTTGTATAAACACATTTATTTTTGGATGAAATATTTTTACAATATGTATTTTGTAGTTTTCTCTCTTTTACCACTTCATCTTTTACATGTCCTGTGTGTTACATTAAAATCTGAGTTCATTTGAGTTGACCAAGTTTTGTTTGTAATTTTTTATTTGCTTTTTATTCTTATCCTCCGCTATGTTTATATTATTCAACCACACAACTCTTAAGTTTTAATTCTTACCTTTGGATAGAACCTTACTTTTGTTTTATATTAGCTCTTTGGTTGTCATGTTGAGTTTTTAATTCTCTTGTTTTATACAAAGTATTTACCATCCCATGTCATGTGATTGAAGTTTATGGGTTTAACAAGAGTGTCCATACATGTGGTTTTGTACTTTCTTGATTTTTGTTTGGTTGAATGTCTGATAAAATAATGTGGTGGTCTTGGAATTTTCTTAGAGTTAGACTGTGAAGATGGTAAACATTTTCTGCTCTTTTATATATTTGGTACACAATTGTTTGAGAATGGCTTTCTCTTTAGTCCAACCTCCTTTTGTGTTTCATTCAAGGAGGACTTTATTTATTCAACAGAAAATGACATTTGACAAAGGCTGCTTTTTGGCTAGCTTAGTAGAGCTTGCTGTTGAACAAAATTGTAGCACTTAAGCACTTTTCTTAAAAAATTTTTGCAAGTCTTTCCCACCTCTCTTTATGTCCTTTAGTTGTATAGATCTATCTATACTTTTACACTCAAGTTTTTAAACACCAGCTCTTCCTTATCAAAACCTTGAATTGTGTAAATTGAGCCATAGTTTAGTGAATGAACTGTGGATTTTTGCAAATTCTTGTACTTGTAAAATAAGATGGAGTGACTCTTTTAAAACCTTAATTTAAAAGAAAATGCTGAGCTGTCATTTCCCAATAGGAGGCAACTTGTAATCCGGACAATTTCATAAATTTATCTTTTCTATTTTACATACATGAACTTTGGCTTGTTTTTGGTGATGAGGTGAATTTTCTTTTCCTTAGCTTTTTCTCTTTTACTTAGGTGCGAAAAATATTTAAAAATGTAGTAATCTTTCATATCCACCTTCTGCTTGACCATTCTGTTTATATGGGTTTGTAAATTTATGTTTTTTGGTGTTTGTTTTGTGTTGTCTTGTCTGAAATGTTCTCAGAGAATTGAATGAATTTTTAAATTCAATTTCAATGAGCTTGGCTATTTCAAATTTCTATGTTTGCAAAAATTCCAAGTTTTGATAGTTTTTGCCTGTTTTACATCTTTCAAAACACATGCAAATAAAGAAATATCTTTTCACTGAAAAAAAAATGTTTTCTGTATGTACAAATTTGATATCTTTTTTTTGGTTCAAAGTTTTGAGCAGTTTTCTACACAGTGTCTAATCCTCTTAGCTGCTCTCAGCTGTTTACATGGGTTCCTCAACAGGCCATTACCAACCAATCACCCTCTAAATTCACTTTGAAGTAGCAGATAAAGCGTGTCAGTCAAGCATACTGAAAAGCTCATTTACTGCCAGTAGCCTGGAACTTAATTAACACCTGAGTGCGGCAAAAAAATGTACTAAAAAGGCTTTTTACCTGGGACTAAAGGTCGACCTGCCAAACGCAGGTCTTAAAGCCTAGACCTCTTGATCCAAAAGCTGAGAGTCTACTACTAGACTACGACGCCATATGCCAGAATTCAGCTTGCTTTTCCTTTCCTCATAAGTCTCTATTAAAAGCTCATAGACTTTGATCATAATTGGTATTTTAATAATATTACACAATTGTCAATTTGTGGTGATTTAAAATTGAGAAAGTTGACATTTTCCATCACATGTTCAAATTTAACTTCAGTCCTGCCCAATATTATAAAGCCCTTGGGAAAAATTTAACTTCGAATAATCCAAAATTCAAGTTATCAGTATACGTTATATAAAAAAAATCGGCAATATGAATATATTTCAACTTCAAAATTTTTTAGATAACAGTGGTATATGGATAAAATCAATACCTTATTTAATGTATTGGTATTAATTGACCAAACGCTCTACAATAATAATAATAATGTTTAAGGCACACGACAGTAAATATGTTACCCTTACAATGACAACAAGGTTAAGGAATACTATCAGGTATTTTTTAAAGTTTTAAATGGAAGTGAACAACCCAAGCATCATGATAGGCCTACTGACGACAAAGAGTGGTTCCTGATCCAGATACTTTTCAAGACTATAGTGAATTATGTAGGTCAGTGTTTTTAGATAATTTATGCATAAAAGAACGAAGCAAAATATAAAGAACATTATTTATTGTCATTATTATTGACATTACAAAAAATTATATCCGGTTGGAGACATTTTTGTGACTCTTTGACGACAGCCTTTAGAATGAATTTCAAAACAATGGGCTGGCATTTCTTGAACTGCACTATTTTATGTGTCACACAGTATTTTCACCACAACAGTTTACTGCTGCTATTCAAATAAGTTCAAAACTGTTATGAAAACATAGCAAGGCCTTTCACTTAAGTCAAATTTACGTTACAAAACATTCTGGCTCATTGATATATTTGTTTCCTATTTAGAGACGAACCACTTACATTATTTCCCGCGGGATATTGAGCCATCTACCATGCTACAAAACACCACCCATAAATATTAAACAGCAACATTGGATACCAATATCAATTTCAATATTACAAGCTGTGACAATAATAAATGAAATGCATGTACACTAACATTTCGAGCTCCAATTAATTCGATATCCAATCAGAGACAAGCGAACACTAGCCCTCATAAATTACATACTAACCAACCAACCAATCAAGCCCGTGACTCTGTAACTTTCTCCGCCTCTTCTTTTTTCTTGGACCAACCAGAAGCGCCCTCTACACTTTCCTCGGCGTTGTCATAGGGAGCAGAGACCGGGGTTGGACTAAGATCGTATCGTAGAGAGGAGAGTTGTTGGGAAGATGCCGCGGCCCTCATTAAGCCGAACGGTCCTCCCAGGCCCTTGCTTTTTTTGCCCCCTTCCTCTACCTCCACAGAAACTCCGTAGCCAAAGTTCGTAATTTTCTCCATCCGACCCTCTCTGAAACGGTCCAGTTCCTTCGCACTGTGACGGATGTTTTGGCAGTATACCACGTCATCAAATCCTATGAAGTTAATAATTGTACTTGTAATAACAATTACAACAGTCTTTGAAAAATGGAGCGACTTCTTGGCTTTTAACATGGTAATAGAGTCTCCTTAAGACAAACTTTATAGAGTCTCCTTAAGACAAACTTTGGTTTTTAACATAAACTCAATTTATGTTCCCTTGTTTTTTTTCCATTATGTTACTGCTTAATAATTAACTTCAAAGGAATACACTTTTTATTCGGGTATTATATTAACCTTAGTTTTGTCCAATTCATAAGAACACCATTACTTGATTTCTTCATTAATTTGCCCAGGGAGATACAAATGTATCATTTTTTTGTTCCAACTTTTAATAAAAATGGAGAAAAATTCGGCTCTATGGCTTTAATGTATGAGATCGCGAACACATTCTCACACCTATATCACATTGATTGTTTGAAAACTGTTAGACAAAACTGTATGCCTTTGTGAGAGAAAAAATGTCTTTCATTACAAGCCGGAAAACTTCAAAGAAGACGACATGCATTTATATAATGAGATTTCCAATACGTTCGCATGCCTATGTCACATTGTTAGCTAATATGTCTTTGTGAGAAAAAGTGTCTTTAATACCAGCGGAAAAGAATTTCATAAAACTCGGATTTAGTTTCATTAGGGATGGCAAGAAAATATAAAGGCAGCTCATTTTCTTTGTTGCGCAATACAAGATAAACAGTACAATGTACTCATAAAGAATTTAATTATTTATACTTTAAAATAATCACAACGTTAACTAAGATAGAAATATGAATTTTTTTTACCAAAGTTTCTATAAAAGCATTTCATCAAAAGGCAAAACAAACATAGTCAAATTTATTTTCTATTGCATAATTCTTACTTTTCTAGTAGATCTATTTAAACAATACTCATTTGAGAAGAAGTTAATCTGTGTAACACTTCCATTTCAAACAAATTGACATGCAAATTGCTAGCAAAAGTCAAAATAAACTTGAAATTGAAATACAGTCATTAAAGGTTCCTAAGAGTGGCCACTTCACACAAACAGACTCGGTTTACCTACCAGCAAAGTCTACATGCCACCTGCTGTGTCCGATGTCGTACTCCTCAATCCTCTCAAACCGATGTCCCCATAGAATCTCCTTGGGGAGGTACGAAGTTCGCGCCTGGCAAGTCTCACCTTGGAAAAGGGGGGGGGGGTAAGAACAGACACTCAAATTTTTAAAATATCGTCTCAGACAACGCGTTTGCATTAAAATATTCCACTATCTTGATAATGATAGCATCTTCGTGATAACTATAATAAAAGTGTGATGATTGAGCCAAATATATTTTTCTCCTCGTTTACCTTGTCCTCCTCCTCGTCATCGTATTAGCATTTACATGTATTATCATCACCATCGTGAAAAACATATCGGTAGTTGTTTTTCTCTCACATCTCACCACTTCTAACAATAATTGATGACGTTGTAAATATTATTATGTTTACCATACAACCGCCTTAGCTTAGTTGTAATGTTGATGTGACTTTATCTTTATGTTGGCCNNCCCCCCCCCCCGCCCCGGAGGTGCTATTGGTGGTTGAATAGATTGGTCACACAATATGACTCTAAGTTATTTTAACGTTTGATCTTCACCACAACCACATCGTTAACTACTTTGTATTGCATACATGTGTATAATGACTATGATTATCAAAGGTTTTTCAGATTAGCTCATTGCTCAAAGAAAGAAAAATAAAGCTTAACAAACCTGTCGATTCTACAGTGCCCGAGAGGAACAAAACGATTTCAAACTTCTCAGTGCTGAGCTCGCTCGGTCTGATATCATACAGGGGACTTTCCTTGTCTATGATGTGGGTCAACACGATTGGCCAGAGCAGAAACACTCGGTCTCCCATGCCATTGGCTGAGAACTCACAGTTAAACTGGTATAGCGGATAGTAGGCGCCTTCCTCGGTGGAGTGACGGCGAATCAACATACCGGAAATACACGAGTCTACCAAGTGTGACTTCCGGAGATCCCCTACACGGACCTGCAATAATGACATCAGCAGTTAAGAAACAAAATTTTTATAAAGTCAACACTCAGGGACCGAAAAAATGTGTTCACCTTTACCAAGCGTATATGTTGCAAAAATGGGACTGCCAAGCTGAGGTTACTTTAAGCAACAGTTTCTCTCAAAGGTGTTGACTTTAAGTGTATTACACTGTATTTCCAAGGCATCTCTAGGTAGAGGTAAAAATAGACAAAGGTTGGTGTTTACTTTTCACTGGTCAGGCTCTTTTAGCTCATTAATGTTCATGATTTTAGTCAAGCCAACTATTCTGTTAACCAATCACTGGTTAGATTCTATGGCTATTCTGTACACTAAACAAGGATTAGATTCTACAGCTATTCTGTTCACCAAACATTGATTCAGTTCTATAGATATTCAGCTCACCAAGCATTGATTAAGTTACAGTATGTATGGCTATTCTGTTCTCCAAGCATTGATTAGATTGTACAGCTATTCTGTTCACGAAGTATTTATTAGAAAGATTCTATTACTGTTCTGTCACGGCTATTCTGTTCACTAAGCACTGATGTTTTGTTTTAAAGCGATTACAGACGTCAATACCAACCTGTAGCACAAGTTGCCCGTTTTCCTGGTTGATAACGGCACGATTGGAGAACAAAATCGTATTAGATCTGTATTTGGGTCGGGCAATCTTCACAAATATAAAACCAAGCATCAGTGTCTCGAGGAAAAAACCCAGCACCACCTGTGAAAAGAGCGTAATTGTGTGTCTCCATCACTTGCTGACAAAATTTTGCAGTCCTTAATAAACCCCTATGGGCCAAACTAAAACGTTTACTTTATTCAAAATAAATTTTATTATAAGGTGTAACATTTAAGAACATAAAGTGACCAAAAATCTTGTTTGTATTAGCTAAATTTTAACAAGGTCGACCTTACGCGTTTATAAAGTGTGCAATCTGAAATTCATAAAAATTGAATAAATGTAAACCTCAGACACAACAGGGCTATGAGTATGTAGACCTTTCTCCGATATCGCCTGCAGTCGGGTTAGGGTGTTCCGGAGAACATATGTCGAGGCGAAAAAAAACGGAGCAAATGAGAGATAGATAGATAGATGAAGATAGTGAGAGGTGGGAGCGAGCGAGAGGAAGAGAGAGAGAGAGAGAGAGAGAGAGAGAGAGAGAATGAAAGAAGAGAGAGAGCAAGATAGTGAGAGACTTGGAGTGACTGAAAGAAAGAGAGGAAGAGAGCGAGAGTTGGAGAGAGAGGGGAGGGAGCGAATGAGATAAAGAGGCAAAGGGGAGGGGAAGGATATGAGAAAGTTGTAGGACTAAACAATGCATATACGAAGCAGAGATGTAAGTTTTGATTATCCAAGGAAACCGGAGATAAAAAATTTAAACTTCTTTTTGGTTTATATAATGGATTTGCTATATCCCTTTATCATTGAACATTAAAAATGAATTTATCAAACCTTTTACTTTAACAATTACAAAACGGACAACTACAGCAACAAAGGCAAGAACAATGGGTTTCTTAAAATTCATTTTCTTCTCTACGGATTCCATTAGGTTTCAAAACAAACCTGGCACAGCTTTTAACAGTTACACAAGCACTGTCTTATTCGTACAGATCGACCTCACAACTGTTAGATAAATAATACTAATTTACCTGCAAGTACATGAGAGGCAGCGTACCCCCGCAA
>BMAT01010260.1:84740-95626 GCA_019649035.1 Elysia marginata | reverse complement strand
TTCCGCACCTAAATTTTTATTTCCCACCAGGTCATAGTGTCCCTCTATTGTTCACTGGGGTTGTTAAGCCTGTTATTTCACATCCTACAACATATTCTTTGACTAGTCAACATTGACACCTTGACGCCTCACTGTCTCCTGACAACTGTACAGCAAAGGCTAACGTGATATGTACCGTAAACACCTGGCAGAGACACAGGGATGGAGACGACCTCATTGATTGATCATGTGACACAACAGCAGCGGTAGTGGGAGTAGCTATAGTAACAAGCGCCCCCTCCCCTCTCCTCCCCCACTGTTTTATCTCGCCAAAAATGTAACTTATCTTTAGTACCTTCTCTTCAATTTGATCAATCATTCTCTTCTAGCAACAATGTACATCACTTGCCTTCACGCGCCTCTTTTCCTGTCTTATTTACAAACTCTCTTCAATATGTGCAAAACTTTTTTACATATTATAAGCTAACGGAAAATACTCTCATAATGGTTTATAGCCCCAGTCTCCAGAAATCACCCACTCTTGGCAGAATGTGTGTGTCATCTACCACTTCTCTGTCCAGATCAGTTTCTGGCAGTCTGACACCGTCATCACTCATAACATAGCCGTAGGACCTACCCACTGCAGGCGCTGGCCATAATCTGTTTTCTCCAACTGGGAATTTCCCCTTGGGTGAAGGACAGGAAGTCAAGCTTCTTTGTTTAGGATTGAGCAAAACTTAGGGTCTTTATAACATTTATTGCGTTGTCATTGTTAACGAATCTGTAGCTGTTGTTTATGCTATTAAGTATTTGTTGCAGGGTCATAAATTATGTTGGAATTCTTCTTCTTCTTCTTCTTCTTCTTCTTCTTCTTCTTCTTCTTCTTCTTATTATTATTATTATTATTATTATTATTATTATTATTATTATTATTATTATCGTTATTTTTTATAAACATTCTGTTTCTATATTCCCCCATATTTCCTAAATTACCTACCTCCGCCTCTCTCTCTCTCTCTCTCTCTCTCTCTCTCTCTGTCTGTCTGTCTCTCATTCTTTATCTTTCGCTTTGTATTTATAAGTTTTATTTTTTCTTCATTTCTCATTACATCATCTGATATCAATTTTCCTAGGTACTATTGTTTTGATAGTTATTTTACTAAATCATCATGCGCGTCTTTTGATCTGAATTGTGTTTTTTTTTTTCAGATGCACCATAATGTATAAAAACTTTGCCTACATATGTAATAAGCCCTAAATTCATCTTTACAATTAGACCTTTCC
This sequence comes from Elysia marginata, assembly GCA_019649035.1. Classification (NCBI taxonomy): domain Eukaryota; kingdom Metazoa; phylum Mollusca; class Gastropoda; family Plakobranchidae; genus Elysia; species Elysia marginata. Next base: position 94,363 of record BMAT01010260.1, on the reverse strand, counting down.
TTTAAAATTTGCGCCGCCTTGTTTGAGTTTACACTTAAAAGACATTACTGAGATTTAGCGAACTCACGATTCTAGCGTCGTTGTGGTGAGGGCAATGAACACTTCACTGACTTACTAATTACAGAATAGCTAACTGATGAAACTCGACTGTACGAACAACTTTACTGTTATGGTATTGGTAGGCCCTATTAAAGCAAGAAAATGTTAGTCTCTCTTCTCTTCTTACTATTATAGGCTTACCTCCCCAATCCTGCACCTCGAACCGCTTGCGTTCTAGTCGAGCGCGCTAGCTACCCAGTTTTGCTGCGCCCCCACTGCCCTCTCTCTCAGTCTGAGTGACAGGTAGATCTGACGTCAGTGTCACAATCTGGAAGCTGACACGCAGAGACAGAGTACCGGGCCGTATTGACCAAGTGTCAGAAAATATCACCCACGGGGGGTTGGGGAGGAGAAAACATCAACATTTGAGATCAACGTCTGATTTATCCGAAAGCCGCCACATTGCTACACTTTACCACGTGATCAATGCAATCTTCCCCTGGACTAATGCAATCTGCCCCTGGACTACAGTAACTCTGCTGGTCCAAGTAGCATTTGAAGAAGTAAAAGGTTTTTTAACTCAGCGCACACATAGTTGTGTTGTGCTCTCTTTTTTCTCAAATAGTCGTATAATTTGTTTGAGTAAAAGCTATTCTTTTGATAAAGGCTTACCGGTAGTTTACTTGAAGTTATAGGCCTATTCTTTAAATAAGAAGGCAGCAGACGGAAGTATTATTCATTCTGAGAACTTGTGAGCCTGCTTTTCAGAGCTAAAAAAAAAGACATACGGAACTTCAGACATGAAATAAAGCTCTTATGGATGTTGGTAGCGAACACATATCATCGGTTCAATAGGTAGCGCGTATGGCTGCAGTCTATGAGGGTGACTCGTTCGTGCTAAACCTTTGCCAAGATCACGAAAGGTGGGAAGACTATAAATTTGAATACTTCAGGTATTTCATCTTTATCATATCTTATTCATTTTATTTGCTGTTTGTTTTACAATTTTTGTAATGAACATTTGGTAAGTTTAAAACATCATAAAATATTTTAACTTTTTGAAGCTTAATCCTAACTAAAAGAAATTTTTCAATTTTTTTTTGTAACGAATATAAAAAAGATACTTATGTTTAACATTTGACTGGCTATTATTTCTTTCAATAACATATTGTGCCAAAATGATCCTTCCTCAATGAAACTAAGAAATCAAGCACGTCAGTTTATCTTGTGAATTCGATCGCATTAAAATTTAATGTGTTTTATGCCTTAGGCGATCATTCGTAGTCATGAATCAGATGACATTTAAGTTTAGGGCTTCGCTATAGGAAAAATATAACAATGTTAAAGTGGTGCATTACGGTATAAATATATAAGGCATTGAATAAAAAGAGTAATGTTGTTAACTGGTCGTACTGCTGCAAAAACAGATTTAGCTAACAAAAACAAACAAACAAAATGAAAAGAAAAAAAAACCAAAGCTTATATTATGACAAATACAGCAAGCTCAATACGGATCAAAGTATAAGGCTAAGAACTAAAAGAAAAACATAAACAAAATTGCAGTAAATCACCGATTGACCGAAGCGGCTTTTAAACAAGATAGAAGAGTTTTTTTCATTATGCAAGAAATTACACAGTTGTATGTTAAAGTCATATGTTTATTTGCAGACTGAAACGGGAATAAAAATTCTGACATTCCTCTCTTTTTTCTCTGCCCCCCCCCTCTCTTTCTCTCTCTGTCGGCTTCTCTTTAAGTATAAGTCCCGAAAAGTTACATAGAAATACGTGTAATAGTAATCCTATATCGATGAGAGTGTACATACTTAGTCATAAATGCAGTCACTGTTTTATTGTATTCGATGTATTTCTGATTTTTTTATTACCGGTACATGTAAAATTCGGTTCTAGTAAATAATATCAAGAGCCGCCCGAAGCCCAACTCCAGGGCCCCAACTTTAAATTGTGTGCCTTTATTTCATCCAAAGTTTTGTGCAATCAAGGAGTTAAGCTATTTATGTCTATAAAAAGCTAAACTTTTTTATTGCAATATTATACTGTCAATACCTGTACGAGATGCTGATTGATTTTTTAATATAGTGGTTGAGTCTGTTGTCTTCAGAATACTATTGTCTTTCGGGGGAAAAGGTTGTGAAGCACATAACGTTAGTGTACGTCTAGGTTCAACTGAACAGCTCCATGTCCCAGACGGCATTTAGTGAGTGCTGCTTTCCAGACGGCTCTAGACTGGCTCCAGACTGGCCCCAGACGGCCTCCGGACGGCACTAAGTAGGCCACATATCACCAGCTTAGCCATTCGCAATAACGTTATACCCTTGACGTGGGTAACACTACAACAATTAACGCTTCACTTAATCAAATGAAAAAGATTATTTGCTTTTCCAGAACTCCAAATTCTGAACATCTGGAATTACCAGGGCGGCGAAAAATTATTGCTTCCAACGCAGCACATTCAAAGGGAGAGAAGACCTTATCAAACACTGACGGAGGTAACCCACCGAACAGAAGCAAAGAGGACGACTCCGGAGATAGTGACGACAGCGAGAAGAGAAAAGATCGTTTGTGGGCGGAGCTTAACAGTAGAAGAATGAAGCCTAGGAAGACACTCATCAGGAAAGAAGGTCAAAGGTAAAGCTTAGGTTAGAGTTACACTAGACCAGCTCGTCTCCGGCAAGAGGAATGTATGAAACAGAGAAAAGTAATTGTAAAACAAGTGGTAAAAACATCGTCAGGATAAATTATACTGGCGATGTGTAGCCAGGCAGTACAACTAGATTTACCGACTCTATTTCATATTGTCTCTCCTTGAATTATTCCCCTTGCCACAGATGGACCGAGCCCAGCAATCTTCACTCATAAATGTTGGGATTGAAAACGCTTAAGACTGGTTACAACTATTAGGCCAACATTTTCTTTTCATTGTTTGTTTGCTATTGACACATGTATAAAACACGCAAGACGGACAAATGCTTATGTGAAGAAGCTGCCAAGACTGTATCTTGCAAGACTATCAAATTTACATAATCCAAAGGTAGGGCACTTTGTACACAAAGTTAGACACCAAACTCTGGGGAACCCTTGAAGGGCTCGCAAAACTATAGCTTCATCAACCAGGCGATGGATCAATATTTGAAAAGGACACCGAGAACAACAAAAAAAAAAAAGATTTGTTAAAGAAAGATAGCGGCCCTTGATGTTAAAAAAATCACCTCAAATATGAAAAGCAGAGGTCGTAGGTAAAGCACTTAATCTTCTGATATCTTCAAACAGTGACAGTGTCAGGCACTTGTGAGATAAATCTGTGGTTAGATAGACCATGAGCGAGAACATGTCGGCCAAACAAATTTATGTAGAATTGAGAAAAAAAAAAGGATAATGCTGAAATACTGAAGATATGGTAATGTAAAACTTAATACAGTGTGGTCTGGTCCTGAAGATGTTAATTCCCTAAATATCAAAGACAGGCTTTGGCAGGTCTCTACTGTTTTTAATATTTTTATTATTAACGTTACGAAATAACTCGCGGTTACTGGCAAAACGTAACACAAAACAGTTACATGTACTTTTGTCTCTTTATAACTCATAATCAATGCTTTAGTTCATTTAAAAATACATTGGTGAAATTTGTAAAAAAAAAATATTTTGAAGTGCTAAAAAATCTTCAGCTTTTGCAGATGTGAAAGGCTAAAACTTATTTTACCTGTAAGAATACAACTTGACTTGCTCCTCTACCTTTATTGTTTGTTCCCAGCAATATAGCATTCAGAGGCATTCAGAAGAAACGAGTGAAATACCTGAAAGATCTCTACATAACATTGTTGGATATCAAGTGGAGATGGGCGGTCCTTATTCTCTTCATGGGTTTCTTCCTCTGTTACTTCACCTTCTCCATCGTGTACTATCTACTCTCTTACATGTAAGTCCTGTTTATCATTGTCATCATCATCATCATCATCATCATCATCATCATCATCATCATCATCATCATCATCAATGTCACCACGCACACCAACACTCTCATTACCATAAACCTAAACGTTAACAGAATTATTACCATTACTAAAGCCCCTAATACATCTAATCAGGATCATCTTCATCATCATGACAAATGTCATGGTCATAATTGTCACCATTTCTTAATAATAAAACATGCATGACTTTTGCTGTATCGCACTAAGTCTGTGTTAATTACGCAAAATAGAAATATTACAACCTGATTGAATCTAACTCAGCACAAACCGCGTCACAAACAAAACCTCCCGATAAGCTTACTTGGATAAAACTACGTGCTGGTTGCCTAAGCTCGTTATGTTTAGTGCACCGTGTTAATAAAATAACCCGGGGCTAAAAAGTTCATGAAAGCCTTTAAAGCCCTCATTTTTGTGCTTTTATGCGACTTTCTTGATTTGTCACGACACAAGTAAGTTTTGAAGATAGTCAGCTAAAAATGTGCATTCACTTTATCCTCATAAAATACATTTTAAGCCTTGATTTGAGACTGCTCTCGTCGATATAAGACCAAAACCATTGTTTTTTATGTGTATGTGGGGCAGCGTACCTCTGAGGTTTACGCGTCGCTCTTATGATCCGGCAGTTGCGGGTTCGATCCAAACCATGGATTCATATTCTTATTCGAAAAGCAATTAATTCACACATTCTTCAGTCTACTCACCTATAAAATGGGTGAGTGGCTGAAGGCAAAGCTTGAAATTTGTGTAATGCAAGTATTTTGAGCGCCCAACAAGCAAGCGTACTGTAATGCTCTGAAAAATATGAGCTGAATTTTTCTTTGGCGTGTATTGGCTGCTGGGCGAAATATGTAAAGTCTTCAGATCGCCTGCGGTGGTGGAAGACTATTACAATAAAGGGAAAGAAATAAATGTAGTGGAACTATAGAAGCATCATTTTTTTGTTACCTGATTAATACATGTAAGCCTACATGTGATATAGTCCATTTCAAGCACTGCTGTATCGATGTTGTCTATCGATGTCCAGACATGGAGATTTCGAGCATATCGGTGAGCCCGACTATCGCCCGTGTATCGAGAATCTGGAAAGTTATTGGGACGCTCTTCTCTTCTCCATGGAAACCCAGTCAACAATCGGCTACGGCACTATCTATCCTAACGCTGAGTGTGCCGGCACTGTGCCCACAGTTTTCGTGCAGGTAATCAATTTGCTATAAGAACTTGTGTGTCTAAGGATTGGCTAATTTAGAATTTTTATTTCATGTATCTGTTCTGTAGGCCTACTTCAAACAATGGCTGTGTGATAACTGTGGTTTACTATAAGATAAGTTCTTAAACTTGTATGGCTGAGGATTGACTTGTTTAGATAAAGTCATTATATGTATCTGCTGGCCTATTTTAAAAAAAATGGCTGTGTGATGAATGATCTCTAGAATTGTTTTTATCCATTATGAAGCACGATAAGGCATTTCCAGAAGACAATATACAAATGATAATACACATTACAACTATTATTATTATTATTATTACTACTATTACTTTCACATGTATTTTCTTTCTTCTTTTTTTCTAATTAAAAAAAAACTATCTTAACGTATATTTTTCCTTCAATTGAATTCGGCATTATATAGGGCTTCCGCCATTCTGAAAAATTCCCTCATATTTTCTTCCCCTAGGAGTTTTTTGTATGTGATAAGCCTACCCGTACCAAAAGTTTACTATAACTTTAAGCATACTAGAAGTCTTTATTTCCGAAAATCCAAAAATGTTTTGCACTTACAAAAAAAAAAAAGGAAAAAAAGAAAAGAAAGAAAATCCATCATTTAGCTAGACTGCTAACTTTTGCAAGACCTGAACTGTAATTAAAAATCATGTGCGGTCTAATTACATATTATTTCGAAATCCAATGCACCTCTACAAATGAACTGTTTATGACTGAGTTTCTTTTTTCCCTCAGATAACTGTAGGCTTTCTGATGGAAACTCTACTTCTTGGTTTTATCTTTGTCAAGATCGCGAGACCTAAACATCGCCGCCATACGCTTATCTTTAGGTGATCACAAATCTCACTTGATCATGTTTAGATACCAAACACTAAAGGTTATCTTTTATCGATACATTACTACAATATAACCTTAGTATGTAACCGGGTCATAATAAATTGATATTGAACGGATGTAAGTTCAATCTTATGAGACAGGCAGTGTCCTTAACATTTAAGAAAACTTGACAACCAGGACCGGGACCCTAAGGCTTAAACAGAAGAAAAGCCATAAACGGAAGAGAAATGGCGCCCAAACCTTAGCTATACCTCGGCCTAATACAGACTCTAGATCAAGACACCTTTCACATCTAGCTCTAAATCTAGATTATCTATAATTATTGATTTCTAGATGAAGGCTCAGTCAAATGATAAGACTCTTAATCTAGAATTTAGATCAAGATCTAACCTAATTTCTACAGAATTCAACAAACGAAGCGGGCAAAACTATATATGTGGTTCCGCCTTTCACCTTGAAAAATGGTAGGCGGAAGTGTGTAAAATTGGACCTCTCCTTTAATTCTAATTTTACAGATTTGACAAGATTAACTATCTTCTAGTATACGGTACTCCCAGTCTGTGTTTTTTTCTTAAATTATACAGCACTGCGGTTCTTAATTTCTTGAATTCTTTTAAACTTTACTATAATCTTGCATTTCCCTGTCTGTCAGTCTGTCTAGCTTTGATACTTTTATGATATAATTTCACGCTTTCTTTTTCTTTCCAATCGTATTATTTCCCGTGCCATTGTTTCTCTCCTTATTATTTTTAAATATAACCATAACTGTAGCATACAAGCGCCCCTATAGCTTTATTTTTTTTCGTTTTGTCTCTGACCAATGCTTTACCTTTGTAGCATCTACAACTGAACTTGTGTATGTGCATGTCCCCCAGTTTCCATATAATCTTGAGCAGCGTTGAGGTCTAGTGATAGAGAGTCTAATCTCAGACCAAGATGTCCAGGGTTTGAGCCCTGGCTCGACAGGTCGGCATTTTAGTTCTTAACACACGTTTATTTCGCGACCAGTGCAAATTTCAGAAATTTCAACGCTTTTGAAAAGCATATTTTAGTTCTCTTTTACTTTACGTTTTTTATTGAAATAAGATCCAATATTGTCTTACAAATTTTGATAATTTAACGCACTGTTCAACATTGAAAACTCACAAAATACACTCTTCAAAATATCAAAGCCTTATACTGTCATGTAAAATGGCCAAATTCGACTAGTTTGACTGGTTCCGAGACAATTCTTTGCAGCATTCAGACGTTTAATGAGTTTTTGGCTTAAGACAATGAAAGATACCACCAGTACGCTAAAGTGACGTGCATTAACTTCTGCTGCTTAGCGATTTCAGGGGGTACATTCGTTGGCTATCGACTAAGGTGATAAATTAGTTACGATTAGTTATATGCAAGCCCTTATATATGTAACGGTTCCCATGGAAAATGACACACACACACAATCAAATTAGCTGAAGTCATATGAGCAACTTTGACTTAAGCACAGTTAACTGTATTTAAAAATGATATTTATTTAACTATGGCATCTTACTAAACATAACAACCTGTACATGTACCTTGTGTGTTCGCTGCAGCCGTAACGCATGCGTGTGCAAGGAAGACAACCAACTGAGCCTGCTGATCCGGGTCGGGGACATGAGGAATTCTCATCTTATAGATACCCATGTGTATGGGGTTTTGGTGAAACGTTACGTCAGTACGGAGAAACACGTGTATCCGCTGTTCCAGGTGAGTCTCCCTCATCTTTTATATCATGTTAGACATCATCTGTTCCATGAATAACTTTTATTTTCTGTAAACTATTATGTTACAAAACAGTGTAACCTTTCTTCAAGCGCTCAGATTCGGGAAATTGCTAAAAACGTCAACTTTGTGTTGATGAATAAAATAATCAATTGTTCCCGGGTTGCAGAAAAAGTCCATTTTCATGTTTTCATCGTGATTATATCTTTCTCATTATCATTTATGTATTTTTTAGTTCAAAATATTATGCATTAATTAGTAGTATGCATGAGAGGGAGGTGCAGTCGCTTTAGCCCTCGTTGGGGCAACAGTTCTTATCCCATAATGCTGGACATTGCAGGCCTTTTCCTAAGTTTTACACTTTCAACAAGCCTAATGACATTGCCTCACACACAGCCACAGTCAACTAGTTGAGACTAAAAACAAGAGTAAATCATGTTGGACAAAGAAATGAAGGGTGAGAAGGGCGAAGAGGAGGGACTAGGATCGATAGTAGTAGAAAAAACAGTAAAAAGGAGAAAAAATCAAGAGATGTAGGTGTTTGGAAAGGTGGGGGTTGGGAGTTGGAGATAAAGACAAACATAGACGAGGAAAAGATAAACTTTCAGAAAGAAAAATACAATGCGATAAAGAAAATTGATACCAGCACAATCTATGGAAACAACAAGAAAAAATTTGCAGCTTTTTACTGCTTAGTCTTTTTTACATTGTTTACTTAAAGCCGCAAAACCACGGGCATTATACTAGTCCACAAATGAAGAAAAAAAGCAAATGTCTCTGGAATTGCACACAACTGAATATCCACATTTAACGGTATGAAGATTTCATTTGAGTATGTAGCATCTTTTAATAATAAAATTGTCATGGTAGGCCTAATATGTGAAAGGCTTCGTGACAAAATGCTTTTTATCCTTTCTTAAGTATGTGGAGATTTCACGTGAAAACAAGTTGTTTTAATTTTAGCTGAATACACTGTTTTCTTACAATTATTGTCATATTGTTTCAATACACATACATATAATAAAGAGAAAAACCCCTGCAACTTTTAGGCCTTTTAAAAAACTTTTTGTTGATGCCTTATAGCGCATTTTGTCACGAAATCCAACATAATTTTTGATAATCACATGTTTTTCAAAACTAGGCTAACTTGTTTTCATTGAGAAGGTAAAACAACGTAGGCCTATAGTTTAGAAGTAGGCCCATAGGGAAAAATGAGAGGTAAAAATGACTATTGTTTATGTAAAATGAAACATTAATTCTTTTAAAATGACTAACTCTATCATATGCAATTCTTTTTCTTTTTCGCAAAGCACTCACAGCGAAAAACGCTGGCTTTATCGTACATTTACAACCTTTGTTATAAAATAAAGGTGACATGTCGGTGGAATAATTTAAATCATTCTCTCTACCGGTGCATTTCAACAAACTTTGCTTAGTTCAGTCTGAAAAATGCCATTTATTGTACTAAATCAAGACTCACAAGGTTACCATACATATCGCCTTTGAGTTTAAGCATCAGTTACTTCCTCTCTCTCCATGAATATTAAGCATGTGCGTACTTTCATACGCATCTTAACCTACATATTTCTTAGACCATTCCAACACGCTGATGGTTCTCCATCTGCAATCAACTCCAATACTTGAACGTGGGTATTTAAAAAAATTGTTTAATTCGAACCACATTTAATTTCAGAAAACAGATTTTATCCCTATTTTGTAATACACATATCACTATACTTATTATTTGAATTTTGGATACTTCGAAGCTAAAAGTGCAGTGTATGCTCTCATTC
>BMAT01010260.1:44527-57266 GCA_019649035.1 Elysia marginata | reverse complement strand
CCTAGAAATGGCAAAAGATCAAGAGGGAGACGAGCAAGACGATGGCGGGGCGACATTGTGAGGACCATGGGAAATACGTGGACCAGAGAAGCGAAAGACAAAGAAGAGTGGAGACGTGGTGCAGAGGGCCTTATCCTGCAGTGGATGGACGGAGCCTGAATCATCATCATCACAAATGAGAAAGTGAGAGGAAGAACTGAAAATACCACTGGACCACATGTTGACCTTCTGACCATCGTTTGGCAAAGGAAACTGAAATGGTATGGGCACGCTACTCGCTTATCTGGCCTTGCAGAGACCATCATGCGGGGTACCTTAAATGGAGGCAGAAGGAGAGGGAGGCAGAAGAAACGCTGGGAAGACAACATCAGAGGTCAGGACTTGAGCTGAGAAACACTTTACGAAAACAGAGAGGAATGGAAAGCTGTAGTTAGGACACCCTCTGCTGCTCTCCAACAGATCTCAAATCTAAGGGATAGATGATGATGATGATGATGATGACATTTACAAATATTTAACAAGAAGTGGAACGAAAAAACCTTTACAATATGATATAAGATTATAAAAAACTATTTATGAAGATAAATACACAGTAGTTACACATTAAAGAAAAGCCTTGATGAAGAAAAAAAGCCAATGTACGACAGTTAAATGCAAAATAGACAAAGGTTCTTTTCAATACTTGAATTAAAAAATGGTCATCAACTTCATATTTATTTGGGGAGTTAGAAGATACAAAATCATCATAGGCAACAATTGAAAAGCCTTTATAAAAAAAAAACAACACACATTTACTTAAGACAGTCGGACACTAATTACATGTACATCCGCATAGAGAAAAATTAATTACAGACCTTGCGGCCATAACAGGAATCCATGGAGTGAGTTCGTCGCTATGGTTACCAATCAGCCAATCATAGTCAGGAAATAAATGTTCTGAGGATGGTTTGATAGCTTCTTCCTGAAAAAAAAAAAAAGACAAAACAAATGAAGTGGTTAAGTACACTTGCATTTATATTTGTAATATATTTAGGGATCCCACAAAATGATTTAAAGTGCACTGCTGGTTGTTTTGAGAAAAAGGGCTTTTCCAAATGTGACCCACAGGCTTATGTTAAAATTTGGACATTTGGAAATATTAGCATTATGAAAAAGCTTCATATGTGTGCTTAAATTAGAAAAAATAATTACTTTAACTTTACTTGAACTTGAGATACTTGATTTATTAGCCGGCGAGGTAGACTTATCTAATAGTCATTTATTATTTTCAGCAGCCATTTCCTGGGTTTGACCAAGATTGACACAAGCCTGATTTCACCATGTCGCGCCACAAACACTGTCAAATTTTAACTGAAATAATTACACAACACCTTGTGTCCAACAACCTTGGACTCAACGAACACCCTGTTTAAACGAACTTAAAAAAAGTCTGGTTTTTTGCCCCTCTCTCCCCTTATAAAAATATGGTTTATCCAACAAACAAATTCTATGCCCACCTTGGATTCAACGAACTGAAAAGGAACATAAAGTGTGCTGTTGCAAAGAACACCCTTCGGTTTTACTTTGGTTTTAGGAAGCTCTAATTGCATACAATTTACAATATTTCTCCGGCCGTTTGATAGTTCCTTGTCGTGATGAGAGGGAAAGACAAGAGGAGGGTGCAGACAGCAGATGAGGGGTGGGAGAGAGAGCAAAGTACAGGTCAGAAACCTAGAGCAAGGATGGGCTGAGATTTAGTGAGAAAACAACCAGTGAAAGTGACCGGTTAGGCTAGTTGATAGATGTGATAGGTGGCTTAACATTAACAAAGGGATGATTGCGTATGTGTACAGGTGGCGGGTCAGAAATGGCTGTCCATCCCTTGTGCGACAGGTTACCCGGTCCTGGTACCAAATACAAAGCAGGCTAGTTGTAGTCCTGTGTCTTGCGTCATAGTACCTTGCCCACCCCGTGCCTTTGTCCAATCGTGAACATTAGATTAGATAACTGTACATGCCAGTAGCACAGGGTTAGGACGATGAGTTAGGAATATTAATGAGATTCTCAAGACAAAGAAAAAGAGGGGTTTGGCATGATTGTGCGTAGATCATGTCATGGTTAACACAGCGATTGACCAGATGAATCATCCAAGACTTAGATCTTGATATTAGTCTACCTATTGTTACATTGACTTGCTGGCTTTTGCAGTGAACGCATCACTAATTTACTACCTCATTACAATTTACGTAGGCTAGTTAATGCCGTGAGCGGTACTTTTCCACTTAATGTTTTTAAAAATTTTTTTGGGGATCATGTCATCTTTAAGTTCAAGTAACAAAAGAAGTCTTTTGTTTGAAACAAAACTTAAAATAATTGAAGAAGTTGAAAAAGGATAACGGACAAGAGCTGATATTTGTCGTGTTTACGGTGTGCCAAAAAGTTCACTTTCTACCTTTCTAAAAGACAAGGAAAATATAAGAGCTGCTGTTGAAAAAGGGACACTAAAACACAAGAGATTGCGCAAGTCACCATTGGATGATGTGGATGAGGCATTGCTTGTTTGGATAAAACAAGCTAGGAGTAACAATGTGCCACTCTTGGGACCAACATTAATGGAAAAAGCAGGAGAATTGGCCCACATTCTTGGACACGATCAACTTTCATGAATGGCTTCACAGGAAAAAAAAAAACAAAGAATGGTTTGATCATTTCAAAACTAGACATGGCATTGTCTTCAAGGTTGTCAGTGGTGAGGCAAGGTCTGCTGAGCAAATTGGTATGCTTGAATGGGACAAGCAACTAACAAAAATACTGAAAGATTTCTGACCCTGCAATATTTTCAACGCCGACAAGACCAGCTTATTTAATGAATGTCTACCAAACAAGTCGCTAGCTTTTTAAGGAGAGATCTGCACCGGACAAAAAGTGCCTAAAACAGAATTTACATACTGAGTGCAGCAAATATGGATGGGAGCCAGAAATTGCGTCTGCTTTCAATTGGAAAATTTGAAAAACCACATTGTTTCAAAGGCATCAGCTTTCTTCCTGTCATATATAAATTTAACAAAAAAGCCTGGATGACAAGCAAGATCATCAAGGAGTGGGTGAGAAAGCTAGACAGACCTTTTCTTCTTTAGGGTCGCAGCATGGCATTGATTATAGACAATTGCAGTGCCCACCCAAATCTCACTGACTTGAGGGCTATAAAATTTTTAATCTTGCCACCCAACACAACGGCCAGATTGCAACCTTGTGACCAATCATTATTCAGAGTTTCAAGACCTTTTACCGTAAGAGTGCGCTGCGAAAATACATCCAAACTTATGATGAAACTAGGGAGAGAGACTTCCATTTCAATGGGTCCTTGCTCGATGGACTCTACATGGCCCCTGCATCATGGGATGAAGTTGGCCAAACTAAAATCCAAAAATGCTTTAAGCATGCTGGCTTTGTTGTACACGATGAAGAGGAACCAATATCAGAGAGTGAGAATGTAATGCCCATTTGAGATGCAAATAACATCATGAATTTATTTGAGCAGTTTAACAACTTGACAGACTCAACCCTTGAGGTGAACATCGAGGATTACATCAATGTTGATGAAAATGTTCAGACAACCCAAGCAATGACACTTGAGGATATTGCTGCATCTGTACAGCCAACATCTGAAGAAAACAAAGATGGTGACAAAGAAGATGATGAGCCTGCACTTCTCCAAGTCTCAAGCAAAGCTGTGCTGCAAGCTTTTGCTCAAGTAAGGGCCTTGTCATGCAACAAGCTGAGAGTGCATCCTCTAACAAAGCACTGCAGCACAAAATTGCTCTTGGAAATTCAGTGCAAGATCTGGTTCCTTTAGCAAAAAAAAAACAAAAAACAAACAAAAATTGACTCCTTTTTCCATCGCATACCTGGCCCCTCTTAGAAATAAAAGTTTCAAAGACCCAAGTTGAGATGATGTGTGAATGTACTTGTACCGATAGACCTACATTTGAATTGGCCTGCTAATGTTTGAGTGGTGAGCCCCAGCCTAGAAAGACCTGGGGAGGCGTACTACCCTTTAGAATTGGCAGGCAAGTTCATATCCGTATCAAAATAATAAAAACAATACAAAAAAATGACAATAATGCACAAAGAACCTTGTTAGGCTACAAAAGTTCTACCACATTGTTTGTTTAAACAGGGGAAGGCATTGCGCATATTTTTCTTCATGACAGGATTACTCCCCTTTAGTGATTGAAGTTAGAGCTTGCTGTAAATTGTCTTTTCAAAGCTGCATTGCCTTCCACGATCTTTGCATTCAACAAACCTTTTGTTTTTACCGAGCTAGTTCATTGAATCCAAGGTTTACTGTACTTGCATAATTTAAAGTTTATAAGTTTGCTCATCATATAAACTCATGAGACTATGCAAAACGTTGAACAAGTGTTTTAACAGTTCTTAGAGCACAAAATTTACGTCTGTTTTTCTCCATTCTTTTTCGAAAATCAGCTTCTTTGGATTTCTTGTCTTTCATGTGAAATAAACTGGCCTTAAGATATAAAAAAAATTTTTTTTTCACCATCTTTATGAACTTTTAAGGGTCTACACATATTTGTATGAAATCAACTCTGATTGGAAACTAAGAAGAAAAAAAAATTTATCCATTAAGATACTCTAAGTGTCTCCCAATAGGGCATTAAAATCAAATTACCTTCTGAACACAAAAAAGAGTAACAGATAACTCGCGCCACTCTAGTATGCTGACAAGAGCTTTCACTGCCCATTAACAGTACCCATTTAAAGCCTGAGTGAGACAAAGAAATGTGCATAAACAGCCTTTCTCAAAGACTAAATACTGATATGCTGAATTTCTTGATTGAAAAGCCAAGTGTCTACCATTACACATTGACACCAAACGCCAAGTTGTTAAACAGAAAGTTAGTAGATGAAGTTACCAACACCTCAATGCAGTTTAAAATTCTGAAACATTTAAAACCCAGAAACAAGTACTTACTTTAAGATCCACATCTTTCTCAAACATGTCCCAAATTTTCCTTCTTCTCAAATCGATTCCAAGACCTTTGTGCTGTAAAATAAATACAAAATAATAGAAGAATGAATATTTTTTTTAAAATCTAAAAAAGAAAGCGTTTTTCCCCGCATCCCCCCCAACCCCCTCCCCCCCCTTCCCCCGAAAAACAAGAAACAGCCGTCAGAAATGCAAGCCCCTTATGCACAAAAAGCAGGAAAATTTTAACATCCCTATAAAGTGTTCTGCGAGGTACTGATAACCAACAGCTGCCCTAATAAAATCTTTGATAGATCAACTAGAAAAGGTAGATACAACTACACTGTTAGGGCCTACACTACTGAGCAACTGAAAAGAAGTGATTGGTTTTTTATAAAGCTGAAGTTTGGAGGATTTTTTTCAACAATTTAAGTATTAACTTTTTAAAAAAATTTGCTGCTTTTGTGGCTGAGGAAAACTGCTAAAAATCGGAATTCCCGCTAAAATTGGAAAACTTGCATCTCTGACCCGTACTTGGAGATTTAAAAATCTTCTAAGGATGAGAAAAAGCATGTTTATCTCAAAGACGAGTCTGTAACAAGTTGAAAACTGTCTAAAGCAATGTTCCAAATAAATAACAGTTTACTCTGTACACTTTTTTAAACAAATAAAAAATTCATGACAAGTTCCTAACAAGAAAACTTCCTAGATGAAATAACCACCTCTTTATGAAGTTATCTCATTGCAATCTTAAATTCTGAAGGCATTAAAATGTCTTTATATTAATATAAATGAGTTTGATGTAAAATTTTCCGATTTTAGAGATATTTTGAGTAGAGTTCTTTTATGCACTTCAAAATGTCAAACTTTATTGAATCAAACAGACATTACACTTTTTTTTTGTCAATTTGAAAGATTGAAAAGGAAAGATAATTCCCTACTCTTTATTTTTTTTTCTTTAAATTCAAATTCCAGGAATCAGACTCATTGTAACAATTTTGAGATATCTCAGCATAATTCTTAACAGAAAGGTAAAGCCCGGACATGAAAATGACCTTGGCTAGAAAAAAATGGAAGAGAACTTGACACGCACAGCCTGAAGGCCCTTAGACTAATACATAACACATCTATAGAGCCTAAAATGAAAGAGAAATGGCACCCAAAACCTAGGCTAAATTTAGGCCTATTCCAGACTTTAGATGAAGATATCTTCAAGATCTAGCTCTAAATCTAGATTATCTAAATTAATTTCTAGATCTAAGTCACATTTTCACACTTAATTAAGATTTTAGATCTTGAGATCTAAACTAGATTCTACAGAATTTAACAAAAAAGGTAAAGATGCAAATAAACTAAAATTTATTTAAGTGTGTTCTTCCGCCTACCATTTTTTCAGGTTGCCAAATCAACCTACAAAGTAAATGATTCAACAGGTCTTAGACATTCTAAACTTAAATTATACCAATATTACTTTGAGCCCATTTTGTTTAAAATATACCGCACTGCAATGTATAATGTATTTGTTTTTACCCCTTCTCTTGAGAGGATATACACCAATAGGCCGTTGCCACAACCCAGATCCACAAAACTTTGCTTCTCTTTCAGACCTTTCTTCAGTCTGTCTTCTTCCCAGATGAGCTGCAAGAAAGCAACATGAGCTTCTGTTTATCTTAAACTTTTAAGTCAACTGAATAGGTAAAAAAAAAACATCAGAAAATCAAAAGAACCACTGACTATAACGTAACGCTCATTAGTAAAACACTTCAGTCGTATATGGGCAGTTATGAATGAATACAATTTCAAAGTACTAGATATTTATACCTTCATTTCACTACAGCTTTTGAGTGTTTTTGCTATCAAAAAAAGGAGTCAAACCAAACGAGCCAAACTCAAAACATGTAGTCAGGGGTTTTACACAGTCATAAAAATTAGCAATATTTAAAACAGGTAACAATGAGTTAGGCATTTTATTGTGGATGAGCGTGATGATAACAGATTTCATTAATTCAAACAGAACAAATGTTGTGCAATAGCTTTTAGAAAGTTGGGTCGCTTGACCTTAAACCTCAAGGGTTGAGTCTGTCAAGTGCCGTCTGGTAAACAAAGAGGAGATCTATCAACAGCAAAGGCACCAAACACAGTCAGGTAAAGACATTCAAGAGATTTTACACTTAGTTCCTAGCTCAACAATGATGCTTGCTTACTAGAATCGTAACAATGAGGACTTCATATTAATTAAAAAAATTGTAATGTTAATATAAAAGGTTTCTTTTGTATACACAAAGCTAACTATGAGCTGAAGTAATATAGAAAACAACAACAGATAATGTAAACCAAAACTTGCAAGAAGGTAGGCAGCAATCAAACCTTACAGCTTGCTTTGCTCTAGGGTACCTTATTTGTTTAAATCTTAGAATTGCGATTACCAGCATATGGTCTGTGTCGCAGTCAGCCCCTGGTAAGGTTTTAGATCTTAAGACTGTTGAAACCTGCCCCTTATCTACCATGATATAGTCAATTTGGTTTCTAATTTTTTGGTCTGGAGAAATCCATCTATATCGTCTTCTTTTAGGCTGTTGAAATAGAGTATTAGCTATTGTCAAGTTGTTGGTTTGGCAGAATGTTGCAAACATGTCACCCCTTTCATTTCTGATACCCAGTCCAAATGGTCCAATCCCACATTCTCTATCTTCTCCTTCTCCTACTTTTGCATTCATATCACCCATCACAATACAAAGCTCCCTTTCTGAAATCTTATCTTTTGCATTTTGTAGGTTGTTGTAAAACTCCTCTATTTCTTCAAGCGAGCATGCTGATGTTGGTGCATAGACTTGTACGATGTTTAAAATGCCCTTTTTAGTATTCAATTTGACAACAAGAATGCGGTCATTTATCGCATTGAAACTTTTTAAAGCTGCAGCATAATTTTTATCTAAAATTATGGCGACTCCATTTGATCCACCTTTTGTATTTCCGCTGCAAACAACAGTGTGTTCACCAACATTAAACCGCCCCTCTCCATTCCATCTTACCTCACATAAGCCAGTAACATTCATGTTTGATACAGACAAGCTATCGGATCCAGAAACAGCTCTAATTGTAAAAGTTGAACTAAGCAATCGATTTGACGCATAACTAAAGGTATGGGAAAAGGAGGACTCAATACCTGAAGTCATATGGAACAGCATAAAAGAAACTTTAAAGGTAGTCTGTGAAGATAAATTGGGAAGGAAAAAGAAGAGGAAAAAGAAACCTTTTATCTCTGATGAAGTTATACAGCTTGCATCTCAGAAAAGTCAAGCAGGGAAGGCAAGAAAGTTAGAAGAATACAAAAGGCTCAAAGCAGAGATTAAACAAAAAATTAGAAGAGACAAGAGAGAATGGTTGGAGCAAGAATGTTCAAAAATTAACGAACACAACGAGAGAAGAAAATCAAGGGAGCTTTTTGAACGGATCAAAGTTGTTAAGAAAAAACGCTTTCAAGCCAAGAACCAATGTATACTAGATAAAGATGGTAATACTATCACTGAACCTGAAGAAATACTAAAGAGATGGAATGAATACGGAAAGACACTATTCAATGGCCTGTTAGATGAAAATGAAAAGCTAAGCCCAAAAGAACTTCTTGTCAATGCTGAGACTGAACCTCTGCCATTGCTTGATGAGGTTAAGGCTGCAGTCAGGGAACTTAAAAGCAGAAAAGCACCAGGTTTAGACGGAATCCCAGGAGAAGTTCTAAAATATGTTGCAGAGAGTGGTATGAAAGCAATACACCACCTGTGCTGCAAAATTTGGGAAAACTGTCAATGGCTAACAGACTGGAAATCACAAGAATTTGTAATGCTGCATAAAGGAGGAAATATCAAAGACTGCAGTAATTACAGAACTATAGCTCTCATCAGCCACTCAAGTAAAGTCTTGCTGATTATT
The DNA here is from genome assembly GCA_019649035.1 of Elysia marginata. Lineage (NCBI taxonomy): Eukaryota > Metazoa > Mollusca > Gastropoda > Plakobranchidae > Elysia > Elysia marginata. The sequence goes on along the minus strand of BMAT01010260.1, from coordinate 48,370 downwards.
ATACTGAATAGACTGAAATCCATAATAGAGCAAGAGTTATCTGATGGTCAAGCTGGCTACCGCATTAATCGTGGCACAATAGATATGTTGTTTGTACTTCAAATCCTTACAGAGAAAGTTAGAAATTCTGACCAAGAGATGTACATCACTTTTATGGACTATAGTACAGCTTTGTACAGTGTAAAGCACAACCACCTGTTTAAGACCATAGATCTCATGGGATTCCCAAAACACCTAATAAAACTCATTGCAGGGCTATATTCTGACCAAAGAGCAACTATACGATGGGGCGATAAAAAATGTGAGTTCTTCAATATTACAAAGGGAGTAAGACAGGGTTGCATACGCTTGCCTCATCTGTTCAACATCTATACAGAGCAAATCATGCGAGAGACAGACATTGACCCGTTGGGAGTAAACATAAACGGAAGAAATCTTACAAACTTGCGATATGCAGATGACACTGCCCTTATGTCAGACAACATAACAAGTATGAGAAGAATCGGGTTGATGAATCTGGTAGAAAGGCTGGACTTAAGTTGAATGCAAAGAAAACGAAAGTTATGCAATTAAAGCCTGAAAACTCCTCACTTTATGATGTCAAGATAGACCAAACAGTCCTAGAAAATGTAGGAGATTTTAAATATTTCGGTTCTGTGAAAACCATTGATGGTTCATGTTCCAAAGACATCAAGATGAGAATAGGAATGGCAAAGAAGAAAATGATCGAATTGAATAATGTATGGAAAGATCATAACATTCCCATTGAATTAAAACTAAAATTGCTAAAATGTCTAATATGGCCAGTCATGATGTACGGGTGTGAGGCATGGTCTCAGAAAAAAGACGATGACAAAAGAATTGAGGCTGCTGAAATGTGGTTCTACAGACGAATCCTGAGAGTCAAGTGGACAGACAAAAGAACTAATGAGAGCGTCCTGAAAGAACTAAAAACAGAAAGAACCCTACTTAATTTGATCAATGCTAGAAAGCTTAAGTATGTTGGTCATGCTCTTCGCAACCATAGAACATCGCTTATGAAAACTGTGTGAGAGGGAAGACTGGATGGCAGAAGAAGGAAGGGAAGACCACCAATATCACTTGTAACCAACTTGACAACGGCCTGTGGTTTAAGAACATCAAATCGTCCAGAAAAGTCAGGACAGAGCTGGGTGGCAGCAGAAGGTGAGATCGTCGATTGCTACGGCCAACACTGCATCCGGTGACGCCGACAGGTGAGACAGGTGAGAGAGGCAGCAATAGCGACATCTTCATACACAAAATTTTAACGTTAATACAAAAGGTTTCTTTTATGTACACAAAGCTAAATATGAGCTGAATTAATGTAGAAAACAACAACAAACAAAGTAAACCAAAACTTACAAGAAGGTAGGCAGCAATAGCAACATCTTCATACACAAACTTCTTGGGATCTGTTTTTTCTGGCCAGTTCTGTGACAAAAATAATAAACAAATCATCAATGCAAAAATTCTATGACGGAATACACTGTTGTTGAATCAACATGTGCTTTGAAACAGCAAAATGAGACATGGGAATAAAAAGAAAACTAAATTTGACATAAAAATTTCAACTCCATTTTGGAGCTTTTAAACTTTTTTTGAACTTTTAACTCCATTTTAGAGCTTTTTAACTTTTGTGTGCATCAAAACTGCAAAATGATTGAAAACTGCTGACCCCAGAAAAATATGACCATACTCTTTACAAGCTTCTGGAATTCATCCTGGGGGTGGGGTGGGATTAGGGTTAAAGAAAGAGAATTTGACAAGTCATTTAGGCTAGTAAAGGGATCTTTTGATGAGCATTATGAAACAGCAAACACTTTCAGAAATCATGGCAAAGCAACAGTGACAAACTGCGCTATGCACATATAAACTTCAAATTAAAGCATTTATCATCTAAACCACACAAAATTGAATGACATCTTAACTTTACAAAAAAGTAGGTTGAAAAATTAAGGACTATAGTGAACTTTGCATTCATTCTTTAACATACCGTGTACAAAATAAGGAAATCGAGTGCTTTATTTTTATTGTTGTGTTTGTGTATGTTTCCTTGATGGATCTAAAATAATGAAACTCAAATGGGATAATTTTTTATGTCTCTAGTGTTGATTGACTAAAGAGAATAGTATTACAAAGTTTTCTTATAGATTAATAATCTGCATACATGTTTAATTGATGAAAAAATCTGGGATGTATGTCTAATAACAAAAGAAGATTTTGATAGTTATGTCTCCTGTGTTGGTAGACTAAAGAGAAACAAATAATGTAACAAGAAAAGTCTCAAGGTATGTAAATCACCTCAACCAGGTCTCTACCGTATGTATTTTTCAGCCGAACATACGTATCCTTATACTTGTCTACAGCAACCAACATAAGTGATGTTGCAGATGTGCTGATATCATTGACCTGATGGAAAACAACATACAAAAACATCAAAACACTTTGTGTAATGCTGAAGAAATTCATGACCAAAGTAAATTTTGTAATATTTTTATATTTGTTTGATATGCAGAGTGATTCATAAAATAATTTATTAATGAAAAAAATATGTAAAACTTAAATCCCCATAAGTGAGGAATAAAAAAAACAATTGTAAATTGTACTGAGATTGGGTGAAAAACTATGGTGGATACGATAAAAAACTTAAACTTGAACATTTTACCCTTTGTTCATGGGTGGGAGCATGAAATCTCAAAAAGCCTGCAGGCTGCTCAATTTTTTGCCCCCAATCTTACAAAAGGCTGCAGAGTCTGCGTGTTTCACGAACTCAAGATTCAATTAGATTGTCACTTTGTAATCTACCAGTAAATCTATCTTTTATATGTGGCAGTGTATCCATATTACCATTGGATGCAAAAATTTTTACCCAGCACTACGACAGTAATAATGAGATACATTTTTGTGATGGTGTAGAAATTTTCTTCTAGCATCTTGTTACTGATAAATTTGTTTAATTGCCATACATTTCCAATAAAGTACAATGTACCATCTTTGTAACGATTAACTTTGGTTCATCTAAAAAAGTGATGGCTATCCAGTAACACCTATTGCTTACATTTTACAAACTGTCTTAAACAAGATAAAATTATTTATCTGATTCTAACCACATGTACATTTGACTAACTTGAAAATAGATCAATGATATTACGTTTAAACACAATTCAAAATGTTAACATTCAGTATGCCTACTACTTGCAGTAAGGCTAATTATCATTATTTTCATAGGAAGCCCACATTTGGAGGTTCCATAGCTTTTATCTAGATTTCACTGACTTGATGAATTAACATTAGTAAAATCAGCAACCATAGGCATTGTTAATGCGACAGGCTTATTTACCCATTCTATTTATATAGTCACTCCATTAACGAATTTTTGTTCCTCAGTAAACATGAAAATGACGTAGGACCATTTTTATTAACCAATAAAATGACTATATTTAAAAATGAAAATAGCAAGGGTTCAGTATCTCTACAATCAGAACCTTGCGAGCATAAATTAAAAGGACAACACTATGTTTCTGATATAGGGGTCCCCCGAATGCATCTGTCTTATTCTTAGCATGTGAATGCTCATATGCTCATCCCTATGCACTGATCACAAGCATCAATGACATAGAGTCAGGTACAAAATGTACTAGATCTCAGCAACACTGTAATCCCCTCACAATATCGTTGATCGGGAACTTTTTGTCCAGAACACCAGAGATTTTTCAGAACCTAAGGTTCACACCACCATCCCTCCTCTTCCACGTGATTGTTACTCATTTGGAAGTTATAGAAGAAACCGTAGTTGTAGACCTATGTGCCAGTCTCACTCTA
>BMAT01010258.1:67147-77887 GCA_019649035.1 Elysia marginata | reverse complement strand
GGGGGGGGGGGTCAAACGACGACGTACTATCGTGAAAATCAATTTCCTGTCTGCTACCTTGTTATACATGAAAATGTACTAGTAATGACTGGTTATTTTACATGATTTATGCAACAGACTAGCCCAGGTCACGCGCAGATGCTTTCAACTGTGGAATTTAAACAACTAGCGTTGTAAAGTTCTTTGGAACAGTAGCTCTAAGACAATGCACTTAAACTGAACTTCAAATTTTATGAGATAAGGGTCTTAAAAATGATTTCGGCAAGTTCAACTTTTGGAAACAAAAAATATAATGCAGAACAAGTCTATTAGCGAGGGTTGTGCCAGATACCTAAAAACTAGCTGTACTTGGTTTGTCTTTGTTGTCTCTCAGGCGTCTGTGGGCGATCTTGGTCAGCATGATGGCCATCTTCCTTACATGGTTCCTGTGCCAGCAAGTGACTGCCCTGACTGAGCACCAGATCAGTACCACTACGACCTTTGACCTCAGAGAGACGATGGAGTTTCCAGCTGTGACATTGTGTAACCTCAACCAGTACAACAAAAATCGGGTCCCTGGTGACGTCACGGTGAGAGCCAAGACAGTGATTTACCGGAAAACCTGACTAGCACCTACTAAGCTTCTCCGGGACTGTCATACCTAATAAGGGAATGGTTTTTGATTGGGTAGACAAAATAAGTTCCCCGTTATAAAAGCCTTTTGTAATTTAGGGTGTATTTGAAAAAGACACGAGTATCGATTTTATTTTAAAAATACCAGAAAATGTTACCATGACATTCTATTGCATCTGTTATCTATGTGCAATCATTGCAAAAATGTTTCTCAATAGCGATTTTCATTGATATTGTATTTAGAAAGCATTGAATTTAAATAGCGGCGAAAAACTTTTCCATAATTTTTCATCAAAAAAGATTTTAAGTTGGCTCTTTTCAACTTTTTATTTCGTGTTGGGAATTTTAAAACTTACAGTGAACATTTTGAACAACTTTCCCAATGATATTAACATTGCCATGAATAATTGGTAGATGAAACAATACAAACGTTAATCATCTCATTAGCGAATAAGATAATTCTCGAGGACAATGCTGTCACAGTAGACTGTAACTGACTTGGTATTGTCCTGACTGGGTCCAGATCCAGACTGTCCTGTTCTATATGAGCGAGTACTCTCGTGTGGCTAGAGAGCTGGACCCGGACTATGTCGAGCCAGACCTCAGTGAGGTCAAGGACGTGTCAGGAGAGGAGCTTCTCCAGGTCGCCACAAAGGCTGCTCCCACGTGAGTTTTGGTGTGTCATCACACACATCTACAGTTTTGTAGAAGATATCTCACTGCAGCTTGTCTGGGTCCCCCTACAAGCCAAAACAAATTCATAAAGCAGTTACGGTTTGGAGAATTCTCTTTGAGCTGAGTCAGAAGTTTATAAAGCGGCCTCATTTTAGCAGAACACGATTAACTATTTATGGTGGGGTGTCGGTGAAGTGATTATGAATGGAGTTATGAATGGAGGTTTTCTTCTTGATGACATGGCTTGCCATGGGTTTTATGATTCAAGAAAATGTTATTGTATTATTAAGACAAGATGTTTGCGACAGTTTGATCTCAGGATGCTAACACAATAGTGACAATGTGGTATCTCATTGCTATGAACAGTTATAAGTTTGTCCTAAAATTATGCCTGTCTGATCTACGAAGTATATTCAAAAGGCTATTAGTATTACAGTCTATCAAAGACTGTTTGCAGTATTAATACAAAAGACATGCCAATATGAAATGAGAAATTAAGCGAAATTGAAATTTGAGACTGAGGAGTAAAGATGGGAACATTAATAGTGTGGAGAGTATGGAAAGTATCCTTGTGGTTGAAAACTTTTGTATGTTTGGGTTTTTTTGTTACTTTATGCCTTTCCTGCCAGGATGAAAGAGTTTCTTGTCCAGTGCAGATGGAAGGGGGTCCTCTATAACTGCAGCATTTTGTTTCATCCCACTCACACTCCTCAAGGGCGGTGCTACACGTTTGACATGCTTCGAGACCAGCCAATCCAAACAGCCAGTGTGGGGGAGTGGGCGGGGCTAGAGGTCATGCTTAACATTCAACAGCAAAACAGCTACTTCTCGGAGGAGCTTCAAGCAGGAATAAAGGTGAGAGTCAGGCGGAGCTTTTAAATGATTCTAGATTAAAATTATCAAGCTACAAAATGAGTTTTCCAAACCTTTACGCTGTAGGATAAGGGTTTAGACTGGCAGTCTTTTTCTTTTAGAAAAAAAATCATTAAACTTACTCTGAGAAAATTATACATTCAGGCCCACCTCTCTTATCGTTTAGCTGTAGAACTGCTATTTCGAAGGTATCACGTAATCAGGATGATGATAAAAGTAACTTCATTTTTTGGTTTGCTAATGATAAAGAATGTTATACGAGTATAAACCGAGGTGATCGCAGTAAAGGCCGGAGATCCTATCGTAAACGTGCATCTAGATATCTTTGGAATTTCTATTCTTTCTTTAAAATCACGTAACATCACGTCAATTGCCCTTTTTTCTCTCGATCTCTCTCATACTCTCTCTCCCATTCTCTCTCCCACTCTCTTTCTCCCACTCTCTCTCTCCCTCTCTCTCTCCTACTATCTCTCCCATTCTCTCTCCCACTCTCTCTCCCACTCTCTCTCTCCCACTCTCTCTCCCACTATGTGTTTTACAAGAAAAGCATAGTTACCTCTTTTTTCACTGTTCAAACCAGCATAATATTCTTTTTGACGTTGCACTTGTCTTTAACCGATATGGAATCAAAACTGCTCAGAAAAATGAAAAACTCTGCAAGCAGGACATGCGCTTATGAAAGCGGTTAGAGAAAAAGCGGTAATCTGCTATCTATCTCTGTGTCTGTCTCTGTGTCTGTCTCAAGTCAGTATTCATATTTCTTAACCTCTTTGTATCTTTTCCCAAAACATAGAATGTCTTTCTGTCATATCCATTCTTTCTTTATTAGTTACCTATAGTTCGCTGAAGATTGTTTTAATTGCTTTGACTTTCATGGAAACATCAATTTCACTTACTCATGATTGGTTTATACGGTTTTATTGTTGTTATTTTTATTATTATTATTATTATTGTTATTATTATTATTATTATTATTATTATTATTATTATTATTATTGTTATGTTTTTAATTTATGTGTAAACCCGTTTGGAGGAACATAACTTTTACTATGTGTATTGATTCATTTCAAGCATATTATTCTGTCCTACCGGCCAGTTAACATAAAAGCTGCTCTCTTAACCATCTGTACATCTATACAGCGTAATAGCTCACGTGCTTTTCCATATGTTTTTTGTCTGGTGAAGCCATTGCAAGCTAAACATTTAAATGATCCTAGGAATCTTTTGATCCTTTTTTCCTTTTAAGTTAAAACTGTGTGGTTGCTGTCCTAGGTTTCTCAAGTACACTTGCAATTATTTTAAAAGATTTGTAAGGTTTATTAATATTTTGTTGGTTTTTTTTTCTGATGAGATAATACGTCTCTATTTTAGCAATTCAAAAACAATTAACAGAAAACATATTATGCTAATATGCATCCGCATTCAAAATTATAATAATTGTAAACTTGCGATGTCTCGTGCTAATCTACCACTATGCTAATCCGTGTTTCCTCATGGTGTAACAACCAGGTGGTAGTGCACAGGTCGGGAGACAATCCATTCCCCAAGAGGTATGGCTGGCATGTCAGGCCTGGGGTGTTTGCCTCAGTGGCGCTCACACAGCATAACGTGAGTACTACACTCGCCTCCGTCAGGAATGTTATACTAGGCTATTAGAGCAAACTCATAGGGTGCCTCAAAGTAGACAAAGTTCTATATACTCCTTAGACATAGAACATCACTGCATAGTGGTCTTACCAGAGTCTTAAGTTTTCGATCAGTTCTGCACATTGTTTTCTATTTTTAGAATGAAGTATCAAACTTGTGGGGATTAACATGTAGAAATCTCTCACGTTTTATGCCAATGGTAGAGACTAATCTTTTAAATAAAATCATTTTCAGAATGCAAAACCGGAAGCAAAATTTAGAGACCAAACAAAGGAACGGTCAAAACGTTTTGAAATGGGTTTTTCTTTTTTAAATCAGGCCTAATGTTATTCAACGTCAAAATATTTATGGTCGTAAAAACTGTATTTGTTTCCTAAAAGTTTAAACAGTTACAATCGTTTTTCAATAATCAATAATTTTCCTGGAAGATGTGTGCATGCAGATATTTTGCTCTCGATGAAAGTTTGGAAGGTGGTCCACGTCTGTTTTAAATGACGGATGATTATGTTATTTTTTTTTAAAGTTCATTTTTCAAAGGTCATTGGTATGGAAATATCAAAAACATAATCGTCTTTTGGTTAAATATTCGCCTTTGGTTAATATTGTATAAAGAAGTGTTTTTCGTAGCAAGTAATTAATTTCTTTCTTTAAAAAAGGCTAATTGGTTTTACATAAAGTTGCCCTTTTCACACAAACCAATTACTTGTGATGATGATTTAAATTATTTCAAGCAATATGTATTCTAGGCACTAGTTTTTCGTTCTGTACGAACTTATCCTATCGAGCATAGTATCTGGTTTTAGTAAGAAATGAAATGCAACAGTTTCTGTATATGTAAAACAAAATGTGGATTTGCAATTATTATAGTAATTTTACCTCGTAGAGAATTTCAAAATATGTAAATGCAAGGAAGATTACTCACTTATGTTTAAGCTAACACACCATGCAGTAACTTTTATGAGCCAGCTACATAAAACATCGACTGAACATCGTCATAGATTAAGCATTGGCAACTCGCAACCCTGCTGCATAGCAAGACACGATGGCTGTAATTGTTAAATCAGCGGGTTTTCCCGTTGCCATGGTTTTTGGGCGATTGAGACAGGTGCCGCACGGGACGGTACAAAGCAGATACTTTCAATACTCTGATACCGGTATTTAAGAAGTTTGTGATTGATTTGTATCAGAGATTTGCTAGCAAAGAAATCCTCCGACACACATATACAGTCATTTGAATTTGTAAAATATTCAAAATAATTAACAAAACAGAGATGAATTCTTTACATGATAAGAATCTTATTGCCAAATTTACCATTTGAGACATTGGAAATTCTTCAAAGATTGCAAAATAATGCTGCAAGTTAGTCCTTACAAATCCGAAAAAGATCGTGTGAACCACTTCTTAAAGATCTTGACTGGCTTACAGTGAAGGCCTGAATTGAATACAAACTAGCTTTATTATTCCATTAATGAATACATCCAAAGGCCCCAGATAATTTGTTACCACACATCCAAGTTATATATCCTAGGTGAAGAGCCCGTTCTACGAACGGGTAAGTGGACCGTGCACTTAATAGTCGCATTAGTATCATGTAGAAAAACTTTGTTATCCGCAAAATTATATCCCAATTCGAATAAGTATTTTAGAATTCGCATATGTATCACCTGGAAAAAATTTAATTAACCCTTTGCATCTGTTAAAATATTTAATATGCAAGTTTATACCACATGTATAGCTCACATAAAATAAGTTAAACATAAGGTAATTTAAAAGTGTAGACTATACTGTCGCTGTAAGTGTGAGGTCAAGTACTTCACACGGCTAATAGCTCCACCTGTAATTACTGTTGGAGGATCTCTTTGTAGACAACGTTGTTGGCTACTCCAGGGGCTGGGCATGTTAATGAGTAATATTTGACAGATTGAGCGGGATTTTCAAGCACAAAATTAATGACCCTACTAATCCTAGACCTAGATCTAGATTTAAAAAGCTTGATCTAGATCTACATTTAAGTTTATCATTGTCAGCAAGCCTAGAGCCTTTATTCAAAATATAGAGCACGAACATTGGTGAATATTTTCAATAAATTAAAAAGTCTGTTGTTTTACCAACTGCATCAGCTGAATATTTTACATTAGCGATGACGCGCAAAGCATGAAAAATCTATCATTGTTCGAATTTGCGTTTCGCACTGTATTCTTTCAACGTATATAAAAAATTTAATCAGCGAACGCGTCATGTCATGAACGCATTTCTACGTTCAATTGAATCCAAAAATAGGTTTTAAATGGAGAAAAAACTTGGATAGGCACTACGATTTTCACATAAATTAAAAAGGCATAATTATTTGCAGAGATCATAGACCATTCTAAATACCCTCTTACATCACTTTAATGTGATTTCAAATGGATAAGCAAATTTTCCCAATTTTTAAGCCCCCCCACAAAAAAGCCTTTTCTGTCTGAAAGTTCACCTCTCCTTCCATTAGACCTCGAACTTCCGTTACTTTTTAGCTTCTGCAGACGTAGCGTACAAAAGCAGTTTCGCATCATTCTTTGTTATCAATTTAATTGCACATTTTATCGCTTTTTCCTAAAAACCACTTTAAATTTCGTAAAACCAACATGCCCACGTAAATCTTCACCAGTTTTTACGGCTTCATGCCAATTTTGGCGTGTATAGGATGTGTAGAAGTACTTGGTTAGGAGGGCTTCAACTTTGTCCACCCTCAATTATTAATAGATGTTAGTTTTATGACTGTGATTCATTGGTAAATCGTTATCGTGGAAAAGTGGATTATGATATGGATATTTTTGTTGTTCGGTTACAATACAACCGTTTTTTGTCTGTGGGAGCGGATACGGCTAAATATATCGCAAGGGCGATCTACTTTTTTAAAAATGCCTAAAAAAACTCTGCAGGATAAAATATAAAAGAGAGCTCTAGATTTTTTTACCACCAGCAAACGTGTTTGGTGATTTTACGGGCTGATGAATCATTTTTGTTTTAATCCAAATTATATAAACCTGTCTCTTGTTTTCTTTTCCTAAATCCTCAGCGCAAGGGTTTGCCAAGGCCGTACAAGGCTTACAAGAACCGTTTCTGTGAGGATACGAACTCAACGACGTTCGTGAACCCACTCAAACGCTATTCCCGCTACACCGCGGCCAACTGCTTGGAAGAGTGTTCTGTAGACAGGATGGTTAATCTCTGCGGGTGCCGCGCATTCAACGATGCAGGTACGCCGTCCAGCTCTACGTTAAAGGTTGTATGAATAACACACTAATGGTCTCACAGGCCCATGCTCCCTGCAAGCACCATCTATCACTGTGGGCAAAGCTTTTGTTTCTTGAAAGACAAAAATCTTCATATTTTAAGTCTATACAAGATACAGAGTTTTAAATTTCTTGTACGAGTGTATCGACAAGGCCTTCATGTTCATTGAGCCTGTCACACACATGCATGCGTTTCTGAGAGCATTAGAGTGCTTACATCACCGAATTCAGATCCAAAAAAAATTTGCGTCGGCTGTCGGAAGCTGTCTATGCCTTTTTAAATTTAATATAATATGTTCTGAATTTTTAATAAAATCCAAACTAGTGATAGTGCCGAGGTGAAAATGAATAAGATCTAATGAGACGAGATAGACAAAACAGAACAATGCCCATCTTTGCTTTATTAAAATGATGACACAAAAGCCCTAAGGTAAAATTCAACTGATATTTGATCGTGTCTCGTAGGGAAATAACTCATCATACTTCTTTGGTCTGAATCAAAATTTAGTGCCCAAATTAGTTTTGGATTGCGTGATCACATTTGTATGATAGACAAGAAGCGAAACAACTTACCCTCTATCGGTAGCAATGTGTCATCTATAGTAAAGCATTGTTACGCTTTTCAACACAGTGACAATAGTGCTAAAAATTGAATCACAAATCAGGACATGAGAACTTTGTATTGTATCGTTTAAACCAGTACTTCAGAGAAGTGATGCAATAAATACAACTAGTTCTAAGGAAAAAGAGGCCATGTTTATTATACTATTAATAGTGTCAGCATTCATTCGCAATGTCGTATGCTTCTTTATTTTGTATTTGCTTTGCAAAACATTTTGATCTAACGGAATGTTAAATGTATAAAGTCTAAGAACGACTCTTAAGTCAACAGACTTACGTTCTCTTTGTAGTAAAACAGAACCATTAAAATAATGTCTGAGTTATGATTTTCTGGGTTTTCTATTTGTTTGACGCCATTATAATGCTCTATGTACATGTTTCAGGAAACGACACAATTTGTTCTTCATTGGAGATGTTAAACTGCTACATCCCGAATAAATACAACCAGACGTCAGCTTTTCAACGTACGTGTTACAACTTAATTATAATCTTAGACTACTGCAGATAGGCTGATTAATTTGAATGCAACATCGCATCTTAAAAAGCAGAAAAAGTTTTGTGGTAAGTGTGCTGTAGGCTTCAGGCAAAAGATACACGATTTTTTAAATTTAAACTACTCGTATCTTCGAGGGACTCACGGTTTTCTGGTGCAACTATCTTGGCAGGACGTTAAAACGACTATCATAGCCTTAGTTCGCAGCATCAAGGCACCTAGAGGTGAAAATCCCATTAAACTGAGAATAAGTGTTTGAGAGGTGCGTTTTTTTTTTTGTTTACACTGACAGGGAAGTCTCGGGAAACCGATCAAGTCTCATGTAGAAATAATGGAGAGTGTGCTTAGAAATTTTCACCATTTTGGATGCCTGCAAGTGGCTAGAAATTAGATTCGCTCTGAGAGGTTTTAAGAGAAATCTGAAGTTAAGTCCTGCTCTCATGATTAAAAAGAGTGTGGAGAACTTATTTTTCTTTTTTTAGTTCAGAGCAAATATTAGCCTAATGTTAGATAAGAAAAAAAATGTTATGGATGCTCTGGAAGGGTGTTTGTCATTTGTAACAAACCTAAAAGACAATAGATTTACCGATCATACAATTTAAATGTTATCAGTTGTTCTTATATAAAATTTTCAAAGCTTAGTTTTTACATTCTTTAACCTTTATCGACTGCGTGTGTGTCGACAATGCTTGAAAAAATGAAAAACTAATAAATATTACGACCATTTCTATGAAGAAAAAGGGATGCTTTTCTAAGGTTTTAGATCACCTACGTTTTGTTTTTACAAAGGAATAGCTTCGAGTTTCCAGAGTAGACCAGCCACTACCAACGTTTCTGTTATAGATTTAGATCTAGCCAGAGGCTAAACCAATGTTTAAATAGAGTCTATATGCTGTTCTGGGATCCAGGTATAAAGAGGCTGAATAAAACTGTTGAGCCCAGCCGGGCAGTCTCATATCGGGTCGAATGAATACCATGCGTGGGCTGGGGGAGGGTGTCACGAGGAGGGAGGGGGAAATTTTTATGACGGTACGTGCTTATGATCGGTAAAACATACAACATTCTACTACGAAGCGTCGCACTTTTCAAGTGTAATGAAAAGACTCTATTTCGTAACGCTTGATGTAATTAATATCTCGAAACCATTCTCAATGAGTTGGTTATCGCATTTTTCACATCACAAGGCATAAGTATTGAAAATCCCAATAATGCATTTTGCAGACTTCTAAATACTAAAAAGCATAATATTGCCAAAAATATTCTAGGAAGACATGAACACTTCTTTTGCGTTTAAATATAAAGGTAAAGAGGAAAAAATCTAATTGTAAATGGCGTTTGTATAATTGAAATATTCGACACCCGACTGATTGCGACTGTTATAAAAACATTCAAGTTTATCCTTAGAAACATACACGACTAATTTAGGAGACATTGGACCTTCCTTATCATTTGGTAGATCGGGAGGTCCAAACGTATTAGGTTAGTTAAATTTTTAACATTGTGAGTCTTTTTCTTTATTTCTAATTCTACAATTCAGTACAAAATAATATCTAAAGAAAACGAAATTGTCGAATCGATCACATGCTAAACATAAAATAAAACCACAATGTAGGTCTTAGGATGCGCAGCCGCTCTTCCGATATTTTGATCAAACTGGGCCATCTTTATTCCCTACAATGATAAACATCAATCTATTGCACAGCTTAAGAAAAATTAATTTTAACGATTAACGTTACAATCGTAAATTTCATTTTTTATAAAACTGTCCAAAAAGTTTAATAGCAATTAACTGCCAAGTTTCAATCGAAAATTCAAGGGAGGCTTTGGTCCGGAGAGACCTGAATGTTGCAAAAAAAACAAAAACCTGATAGTATAATGAAAACTAAGTTTGTTTGTGTCTCAGCTGAGAATGGAACCTCCCCGCTCGACAGCTGTGACTGTCCTGAGGAATGTGACATGGTGAGCTACACGGCCGCCCTCAGCTACGCAGATTTCTCCTCGAGGTTTGAACAGCTTCAGTTGGCCAAGGCAAAAGTTTACCCCAACATACGAAATCTCAGGTAAACAATCAGCTTTGTTTGAGAGTAGAGAGAGGAGGAGAGATATAGGGGGGGGGGGATATTAAACAGATAGAGGACAAAAAGGGTGAGAGAAAAACAAGGTGTACCTATCGTGAGACAAGTAGATTTCAGAACATCGATAATGATAGCGAAAACAAGATATTAATTAGAAAAACCATGGCAATACATGCATTATTTAACTGTTTGTAATCATGTTTATTGATTGAATGTTTTTTGATTTATTTAAACATAAAGATACACGTAAACTTTCGTTAAAAACTTACCTTTAAGTTTTTTTTATAGGAATTCTGATTTGAATCTATAAAAAGAAATGAACCTTTAGTCTGTTACACCTGTTTTGTTTTCTAAGCCCAGTTTATATTTCTTTGTGCCATTAAAACCAAGATAAAAGCTTTGAAACCAGTCTAATATTCAGTATTAACTATATCTGTTTCCGATTGTTCTATTTCTTTCTTTGTTTTA
>BMAT01010258.1:18716-35965 GCA_019649035.1 Elysia marginata | reverse complement strand
CTTGCGATTACATTCCACGCAGTGTAGTGATTTTTTGATAGATTAGCTTTATGATAAATGTAAAATATTTGTAAAATATTATAATTTGTAAAAAAAAACGATAAACATCATCCGTTGTTTAAATCACTGCCAATGTTTTTAAAAATCGGCCATAGAGAAAAGTATGCACTTCAGAACTCCCATCGTTGTGCAAAAGAAAGAACTGTGACTAAGATGTATCCGCACAGGAATTAAAATATAAGGTAGCAATGTCCAAAAAATTCAAAAAATTTGTTGAAACTTCGTTATAGAAGTCAAAAGTTCTTTAAGTTAAAAAGTTTGAAAGTAAAATGAAATACGGTAACGATTTTGGGGCATTTCTGGTTTCTTTTTGTTTGTTTTTGTTTTAAATTTACTGAGTCAAGTTACTTTATTGTATACGTACAAGAAATGAGCCTCCTCCACTCTTATAATGGAAAGTTCTTTTTGCAATCTGTAATGAACACAGAGAAACCTTGTTATATGGGCATGTAAAACTGCTTGATTGCTTTATAAACCTTTCTTACTGCCCTCAGCACAACTTAAAACAGTAGAGTTGTCTAGTCTTGATATAACATCTTGAACAATATGCTTGATCGATTTGAGCTAATAATTGGAGCCAATAATAAAAACAACGCTTGAGTACTTGTAATCGGTAACCTGTTCAACAGTTTCCTTTTCAATATTCAAAGTCTTAACTAATCTTTTCTAAGTCTAATGAAAAAAGCGGGTTACGGGTTCTTTGTGACACTAAAAAAACCCGTACTTTTTTTTAAATTTCGCTTCGTCCAAACTTATTGTGAGTCCTTAAGATGTATATTTTGTGCAGATTTGATCCTAGATTTGTAAGAGTGCAAGCTAGTGCAACTGTTTGGGTCGATCCTAATGAGACTGTATCAGTTGGGTACATCTCCAGTACCTGGTATTCTATTCTTTAGTTTACATCTGGAACTCAAATAAAGTTGATCAATTAATGTTACTGTTCGTACGCTTCTTTTTTAAATAAGCACGCATGGTGCAATTTTCTGTGCGAAAGGTTTTTGTACAATGCGTTTAAATTATCATGGGAAAAGTACCATTTGTATTCAAAAGTAACGTTTAAAAAGAATTGATCGACGCTGTCGGTAGCCTCGACAGTTACTTTCATACAACGCCATTAACACACTTTTTCCGCATCTCTTTCTGTTAGTTTTAGGATAACTAAATGAAAACGCTGAAACATTAGCCGAGAACTGTGTTTGTGGCTCTGAGTGCATTTTTAATATAAACATTAATGGGATGGTGTCCCCATAATTTGCGTTTACACTTTATCAAAGAATTAAAATCAAGTTTATCTGCCAACCGGGTTTTCAGTCTGGTTCATGCATGAATGAGACAAGTATTTGGTTACATTGTGTGTTCTCTAGTTGAAATTAAATTGGAATTCAAACAGATTTGGGAATTTCCCATGAATAGCGATGAAATAGTAAAAGTTCACAATTATTGTTATCTCCTCTGCGATTCTATTTGATGTAGTGACATCACTGTAGTTTGCGTCAACCTACTAAAGTATTGCAAGATGTCCTTTGCCCATCTATTTTTGAGGCGAACTCTAAAATACAATGTTTGCAACAAAATTCTTTCGATTTATTCTCTTAAGACTTTCTAGTTTTTTTACTTTTTTTCTATGTTTTACCATCCTCTAAAAATCATCGCCGGTTTCTTCTTCCTCACAGATATCACCATCCTAATTTACCCGTAATTCTTCCCTTACCTCTTTCTCTAGTCCATTCCATTCCCCTCTCATTCTCCTTCCTTTATACTCCTATTCATCTTCTTTCTTCTCCTTCTTCTTCTTCTTCTCCTTCTTCTTCTTCTTCTTCTTCTTCTTCTTCTTCTTCTTCTTCTTCTTCTTCTACTTCTTTTTTCTTCTTCTTCTTTTCTTCTTCTTCTTTTTTTTTTCTTGTGCTTTTTATAGTTGTCTAAATATTAATAATATTATTATGACTATCATTTTCATTATCATCCTTTTCGTTATTATTATATTTCATATCATCATACCACTTTTTATAATTACATAATTATCTTGAAATTTTTTAATCGGTTTATAGTTGCAAAATCTGAAATATGTATGATTGTGAATATCAATAACAACTTTCAACCATACCATTATTTTGAAAGTGTTCTTTTGTGAAAGGAATGAGAGACTTCTAGTCTTGTTTATCTTTTACAGCAGATGTCTCATTTACATAAATTTACCTGTGTTAACTCAGAACTCAGAACTTTTTTTTTCGGTCAATATTTGTTGATGCAACTTTAATGTACTGCAACTGGTCTAAGAGAAAGTTTATAAATAACGTTATGGCACACCGAAGCAAGATAGATAGAAGTGGCGGTTTGGGTTGAGAACCGGAGGCTGAATCCTGCATGCAGCGGATGAACATAATCACATCTTGAAACCTAAATAAAACTGAAATAAACTGTCACTGTTTGTATCATGTTCACTTTTGTTTTTGATCAATAATAACATCATTACCTTGTGAATGTTGCGTTGTAATGGAAATACAGCTTAAGGGTCAGTGTTTGAGCTAGGTTTATATAATTTCATTTAGGTTAGAAAGTACAGCCTCCAAAATCAGTCTTCTAAGTTATCTTTTTTTTACCTTTTTGCCTGCAGAGTGGGAGGCCTTTTGTAGCCATTCTAGTTTTTACTCATGTTTCTTTATTGAAACAGGGTAAACGACATTGTATCTACTTTTTAGCATTTATCGCGAATACATGCCAGGATATAAAAAACTCCACATTGTGAATGAGTTCGAGGGGAGGTGTAATGCATTTGAAAATATGGCAGATTATGATTGATGTAGAATCTTTCTGTTATAGTTTCTATTATTAACTTTATTTTTTATTATTGTAATTATTATTATTATTATTATTATTATTCAATTATTATTAAAGAATCATTATTATTTTTATCATTATTATTGTTATTACTATTCTTGCTGCTGATGCTGTTGTCAATGTTTATTATTCTTACCTCTAGAAGTACTGTTACTACTTCTACGGCTACTAAGTAGCTACTACAACTACTACTACTACTACCACCACCACCAGCTCCACTACTACTACTATTCTACTACTACTACTATTACTACTACTACTACTACTACTACTACTACTACTACTACTACTACTACTACTACTACTGCAATTAGACTACTACTACTATTATTACTACTACTACTAGTACTACTACTACTTCTGCTACTACTGATATTACTACTACTACTACTACTACTGCAATTAGACTACTACTACTCTACCACTACTACTAATACTAGTCTACTACTACTACTACTACAACTAATATTAATACTACTAATGCAACTACTGCTATTGCTACTTCTACTTCTACCTAACTAGCACCATACTTTTAATTGTTGCAATGGATATTTATGACCGTTCCAGCATATTTTGCAATAAGTGACTTTTATTCTCACCGCATTCCTTAACGCGAATAGCCATGACCAGTGCCTTTTTTCTACGTAACAGTACTTAAAAAGTCGTAAAAATATCCTATCCACATTTTATGCAGCGTAGGCGGTGGCGCCAAGATTTTTATCAACAGTCATGCTAGGCGTTGAAACTGGCCATATCTGTATTTTGAAGGGCTAACATGATTTAAAGAGTCGTTTTTTGACATTAAAAGGTTCTGTTTTTTTAGATTCAGGAGATTGCATGAGGTTTTTACTCACTGAAATATAATTGTATTTTCTAAGTTCTCTAAGCAAGGATCCAGGCTTTTGTTAACTTAGACCAGACACTTCTAACTTTGCATCACTGGAGTTAATGAATGGTTCATCATCGACAATGAACAGCACATTATCTAAGTTTAATATTATAGATTTTCAATAATAATGTCAGCAAATGTCGGTAAACCGTCGCTTTTTTTTCATTTAAGTTTTGTTTTTGCCGAGACACGCGTTTACATTGGCTCATGATAGCAGCCACTGGACGAAAAGTTTGTTCTATCATAACACAATTTTTTTTCATAACGCAAAAAGTGTCCTGTGTGTACTCTAATTACAAGGGTGAGTCAAAAAGTAATGCCTTTTTTGATCTGGCACCTAATGCGTTTGATGTAAATATTCCAAAATTTGCACAATTGTAGCTTAACATAAAAGCTGAACACTGGAGTTATTTCTTTCATTTTATTTTGATCCATGTTTTTCTGAGCATAGTTTAAAGTGGCTGCCCCCATGGACATTCGTTTAAAACAAAGATTTATGATTGAATTCCTGGTTTGTAAAGCAGAAACACCGGTAAACATACAAAAACGATTGAAATGTTTTGAAGGACGACACTTAGATAACAGCAATGTTTGCAGGCGGGTGAAGCGCATTTTATGACGCTAAGTGCACTGACGAAGTGCAGGAAACTGTAAGCCGAAAAAGTTCAAGTCAGCAAAGTCTGCTGGAAAATCTTTTGGGACACCCAGAGGGTCATTCTTGTTGTCTTCTTGTCAAGAGAAGAAACAGTCAACTTTGACTCTTATATTTACACTTTGAAAAGACTTCCGGCTAGGATACTCCAAGTGAGACCTGACACGGGTATTGGAAATGTGCTCTAATTGCACGACAATACTCGACCCCACACAATACTCGACCCCACACAAGCATCAGAACAAGGGAGACAATCGACTCTTTTGGGTGGACAACTATACCACATCCATCACACTCGCTTGATTTGGCTTCCTCGGACTATCATCTTTTCGGCCCCATGAAACAAGGTTTGAGAGGCAAACATAATGAGAATGATGAAGAAGTGAAAAATGCAGTCAAGACGTGGCAGAAAGAGCAACCAATACAATTTTACGAGGCTGGAACACGAGCCCTTGTAAAGAGATGGAATGTCGCTTTGGAAGGAGGCGGTGACTATGTTGAGAAATAGAAATTTAATCCCCATAAGATAAGCTTCATTTTGATATATTTTGTTGTATTTTCAACAAGCTGTTTCCCCACAGCACACAAAAAGGCATTACTTTTTACTCACCCTCGTAAATATTATATGGGAAATTGGTTCATCCAAACGATCATCTATTGCTAAGACGGACACCAGAATGATAGACTTGCACGTTAACTGCTGTCTATGCACTCCAATCGTCGCTGAATTTAGACCATTTTCATATACAATAATCGTCCATCTTCTTATCGTTGTAATGGACGGGCATAAGCATACCTCGTTCCATGTTATATGGTACACGATATATGCACTACATGATTATCTGAGTTCACTGAGTCTAGTTAAAACAGATACACGAGGCGGACACTAAACACTGTCGCAAGTTTTAAAGCCTATCTGGTGACATTTGCAATTAATTTGGCCTTGTTAGCCCAGAAATCTGCCGTGCAAGCTGAAAGAAAAGATCTCAAACACAAACTTGTTCCGTCCGATAAAACTGCCCTTTTTTAAACAGAGCAAACCAAAATAATGATACCGCAGCCTGCAGTCAGTGGATTCATTCACACGTTATTTCCCAGTACCCTGATTTAGCTAAAAACTAGCCAATAAATCTGGCCATTGATTTTCCCAGCAGCTAAAAAACTTGTTTCTATGTTCGATTAGAATTTCTCAATAAGACTGTTAGTGTATAAAGCTTTGACAGGTAGAGCAAAATTGAATTTTGGTTTAAACTTAGCTGTAATCTCTGGTGTTCACAAAGCTGGATACTGCAGGGTATTCAGTGGCGTAGAAAATGATGGGACGAATGATCTACGATATCTCTCGGGTGCGGGGTTTATGTTTTTGTTTGTTTCGTTTGTTTGGTTTTTTTTTACTTAGTTAATTTATATTGTTTTATTGTTGTTTTATGTGTCTTTTGTATCTTGTTTTTCTTTTAAAGAATACATCGACTGAAAGATTCTAATGATAAGGACCTTTGCATGCATAAGAAGGGTTTGATCTTTCATGAAATTTTTAGCTTCATTAAAAGCATGTTCTTGTTACAGGTTTTAGAGATGGAAAATTTTGTTTTTGATTTTTAAACCGCACTGTCTTTGTCTAAACCCTGCGTCATTCTAACTGCCGCGAGTAGCTGCTGAGAGGTGGACTGGGAAGGAGTAGCAGAAAACCTGATGCTTTGGCCTACCTGAGTTTCAATAACCAAAACTTTCAGACTCTGAGAGCGTGATGTCAAAATAGGAAGAGGTGGACTGGGAAGGAGTGACAGAAAACCTGATACTTTGGCCTACCTGGGTTTCGATAAGCAAAACTTTCAGACTCTGAGACCGTGATGTCGAAATAGGAAGAGGTGGACTGGGAAGGAGTAGCAGAAAACCTGATACTTTGGCCTACCTGAGTTTCAATAAGCAAAACTTTCAGACTCTGAGACCGTGATGTCGAAATAGGTTGAACCTATGAAACAAATATCACGGTAGTTATCAGTAAGCCTATCAAACAAAGGTTGAAGTAAATCTATGGTCAGAATCAAACAAACCTCAATGACAAGATTATATCGTCCCGCTCATTTCTATATTGCCCGTTTCATTTTTTTACCTGCCTTGTGATAAACAACGTTTTGATAAGAGTAAAATGCTTAACTTAGAACTTTGAGCTGGGAGTGTTTGATTTTATTCCCTGACTTGATAGCGAAGACACTCAAAAGCCTTAAACGTTTCTCGAATGAGCGTGACGATACAAGATTTTACTCAAAGATATACCTTTACAGGAGCTTTTTTGTTGAGTGTATGAATCCCCGACAGACATACAAATTGGCCTTATCACCTGACACCCTGTCTACACCGTAACGGCTCATCTTGATTTACAGGAATGTCATCACTGTTTGTTAAGAGGTCATATTAAACCCATACGATACAAAAAAAAATCAAAATCAATAAACTGTCTCAAAGAAAAGGAATAAAGAGGATTTAGGGAAGTATTGAGATCAAAATTTCAAGTCGAGATATCACAACCTATAAATGAACTTTAGAATAGAAGCATTAACTCGAGACGTCGAATAGCCGACTAATAGAGATAAATAGAGAGAGAGCGTGGCGGGATCAGGTACGGCAAACTATTTCTCCCTTGAGAATGGGTTTAACTGAGACCCAATCAAAATATCAAACAGGTTAAACGCAAACAAAAATTCACAAAGACAGACAGATAGATAAATAGATTTTAGTTAAACAGACAGATGGATGGATGGACGGATTGATGGACGAATGGAATGGATAGATACATAGATAAATAGAGATAGATAGATAAAGTGATAGATAATTAGATATTTGTAAAATCTTGATTTAACTTATATTTTGTCGTTACAGCGTTGTTTTTATGCCTTGTAAAGGACACTCTTCGAAAGACTCCTTCTCTACTGGGTTGTTAGTAAGCTTCCCCTTGAGTTGAATGGCCCGGTGTGCACATGTGTACAAGTAAAAAACGGCGGTGATGCATACAAGTTCCTGGCAGTTCTTTCCATTTATTCAGGTTCGTTTTTTATTATCTAATACTTTTCTAGTAAGCAGAGGCTGCATCTTTTGTTGACTTCGAGAATGTGTTAGCTTTCTCCACTATTTTCCATGGTTGGATGAAGTATAAAAAGACAGTCAACCCTGGAAAAAAAGTCAAATTCTGACGAAACAATGGGCAGTTTCGACGGTGCTGAAACCTGTGAAATGGTTGGACTTAAACTCCTATCCCAACTAAAAAATCTTGGAATAAACGTCGGACTATACCGGAAAGACGGCCTTGCAGTCACCAACAAAACACCTAAACAAGTAAAACCTGTAAAGAAAAAATGTGTAGCATCTTCAAGAACAATTCATTAAGTATTATCGTTGAAACCAATAAGAAAATTGTGAATTTTCCAGACGTTACCCTGAACTTAATCGCAGGGACTTACAAATCAAACAAAAAGCCTATTGACACCGTTTGTTATAATCACGCTCATAGCAACCACGTCCCAGTAGTCATGAAAAACCTACCCCAAGGAGCATAAAAACGCCTATCCAACAATTCTGCCCACGCAAAAAATAATTGAGGAAGCCGCATCAACATACAACGCAACACTCAAACAAAATGGACACATGAAAGAATTGACTTTGTAGAAAACGAAAGCACTGAATTAATTCCAACATAGTAAATGTCATCTTCACTGAAACCAGCGGCAAAACAAATCAGAACAAAAAATTGAAAAAGGAACAGGCCACACAAGGAAAAAAGGAATTACATGGTTTAAACCACCCTTCAACAAATCAGTCGAAACTTGTATAGGAAAAAATTCTTCACCCTTCTCACGGCATGTTTCCTACATGACCACAAGCTGCACAAAATAATCAATAAGAACACCGTGTAGCTAAGTTGCATTTGTACGACTAATGTCAAAAACACCATCACCAGTCACAACAAGGCCATAATCTGCCTAAAGCAAAGAAGATAGAAATACCACGGAAGAACTATGTAACTGCAGAAACAAGAACTAGTGCCCGCTTGACGGCTAAGGCCTACGAAATTGCGTTGTGTATCAGGCGACAATTAAACAAACAAACCCAGAACAAGTAGACACGTAGAGCCCACATAGGAAAAACGGAAAACCCTTTTAAGACTAGATACAACCAGCACACCTCAAGCTTCAGGTTCCCACACAGAAAACTCGAAACAGCAATTAGCAAACGCATATAAAACCTAAATTTAAACAAAGAGGAATTTACTCTATCGTGGAAAATAGTAGAAAAATCTAACGCATTCTCAACGTCAACAAAGAAATCCAACCTCTGCCTACTAGAAAAATATTATATTATCATTTTAAAAAATCAAGCCTGAATAAACGGAAAGAACTGCTAGGAACTTAAATGCATCGCCGCCGCCTTTTACTTGCACACACGTGCGGACTGGACCATCAGTACGAGGGGAACCCTGTAGAGAAGGAGCCGTTCGAAGAGGATCCTTCATGGGGTACGAAACAGCAGTGTAACGACGAAACGTAACAAAAATCTAGATTTTACACATATTCAAGCTCCATTACAGAAAAAAATTATTGAGCACTTTCTTCTATATTACAAATATGAAATTCATAAAATGTAAAACTGCCCTGCTCTTTTAGTCGATACTGATAAGCTTAGATCTAGAAAAAAGAAGACAAGGGCAGTGCAAAAAGCAGAGTCATCTGAGAAAAAAAAAGTTACATTCATATGAGAACTGCCAGCTGTTTTAATTCCTCATTTTTACTTTGGTGGACTGCAGCAGGGCAAAATTAATTGTTAAAACAATGATAAAGTTATTGATATATTGACAGCTCTGGAAGCAAGTGAGGAGGCGGTGGGCTTTCCTTATCTTTTGACGCGCGAGGGACCAACAGGCCGTTTATCACCTCCTCCCTACCCACGTCGCCCCCCACACGTCTCACTTTTTATTCTCTCTGTCTCTCTCTCTCTCTTTCTCTTTCACTCCCTCTCTCTCTCCCTCCCTCTCTCTCTCCCTCTCTCTCTCCCTCTTTCTCTCTCCCTCTCCCTTCCTCTCTCTCTCTGTCTCTCTCTCTGTCTCTCTCCCTCCCTCCCTCTCTCTCCCTCTCTCTCCCTCTATCTCTCCCTCCCTCTCTCTCTGTCCCTCTCTATATGTCTCTCTCCCTCTCTCTCTCCCTCCCTCTCTCTCTATGTCTCTCTCTCTGTGTCTCTCTCTGTCTCTCTCTCTGACTCCTCCTTGCCTACCCATGGCACCAACAGCCCTCATTCACTGCTGATGTGCTTGGGTCCATCAGTTGGAATCATGTAATCATTGCCTGATCGAATTCCATTCCGTGATCGGCGTTGTAATGAGACTACAGTTTAAGTTGTGCTCCGCTGATAATGTTTGTGTATTCAAAATAAGGCTTATCAAATTTTCTATTCACCATAAATTTACAACACGTACTTCTAAATTTCTAATTGTTACTAATATCAGAATAACTTATAAGTGTCTCAAACATAACTGAATAAGTTATCGTTACATTCAAGCTATCAAAGGAATCGCTAATAAGTCTAATACAAAACCGAAAATGTTGCTTTAAAGAATGATGGAGCTTAGCGTTGCATAACATTTTGCAGCTCTCCAAAATTAGTAAAAAGACTATTTCAAAAACGTTTGCCGATTTCCTATTTAATTTGATTAGTCGCGAGACATAGTAATGTTTTAAACATAACAGTACTTGTGAAGGTGTATAAAATCGAAAAGTATAGTGAGCATTCTACACCTTTAGAGGACTTTCAGCTGTTAATTTTATGTGAGTCGGCAACAATAAAATGAGATCGTTATTGGTTTTGGGAATTTTTCGTAAAAGTTAATGTAACACTAACAGTAGCCTCAAGTTTTATATCACAAAAGTGAAGCTTTTTGTTTGTGTTCTAAATTAGTTTACCTTATACTTAATAATTGCGTTAACTTTGTCGGTTCTAAATGCATTCCTCAAAAGAGATCGTTTGTATCTACAATTACATTAAAATTTCAGTAGGGTATCAATAAAGCTCAATGAACCTCGAGTATCACTAATTGCACTTTAAATATGTGCATACATGAATTGTGTATTTAATCCTTCTCAAAAAGTTGAAATTTATTTTCCTGTCATAAAAGGTTTTCCTCATCACCTTACCTCTAATTCATGAAATGTCAATGAGAAATATTATTAGAGACATGGAGATAGACGAAACTAGACCTAGTAGTAGTACACATTCGTCACAATTGAGTCTGTCAGTCTGACCATTGCTATCAGGTAATGAGCGTTCAAGTTACCAATGCCTGTTGAACGAATCTCCCTTGAATTACGCTGATAGAATAACTAGCCGGAATCTGACAGCCTTCTACATCATACATTACGTCTCGGTTAACACCATTTTTTCTCCTAAATAACCGATTACAACCACGCTGTACAGTTTTACCATCATGAGCGGCCACAGCTACTTCAACTCAGCGTTCCATGAGGGTGCTTCAAACAGCTCGTCACCTGACCGCCAAGGCCTGGGGCTGAGAGATGTGTACTACATCAACGGTATCTCACCTCCCAGGAGGAACATGTGTACCCAGACTACACCCGCGACCAATGACTCCTGTAGCCAAGGCAAGGTGTCAAGACATAGTCGCTTGCAGGTACAAGATACTGCGCATCAAGAAACACAGGACAAAGGACTATTGGGCTACTATTTGGAGTCGGCGACCATACACGGTATCTCCCAAGCTAAAGGGCCAAGTCACTACTTCTGTCGTAGGTAGGATACTCAGTGGTGTTTTTGTTTCGATTCAAACAGAATGGATAAATAAGCATTTTGATTCACTTAAGTGGTTATAGTCAAAGCGCTGATTATATATTTTTTGGTAACCCTTACCAGCAAAAGTACCTTCTGCACTTACAGAGGAACAGCGTTAAGCAAAACTGCGCCATCCTATTACTCTGGGACACGTTGTTTTACCAGCCTATAGGGAATGAGATTAGAGGTAAAACAAGAGTAACGTCCCTTTTCCAGAAGACAACACTCTAAAATACTATAGTGGTTATTGTAATCTAGACCTAGATTGAAGGGTAAGTTTCTCACTTTTATAAACGATTTGACATCTAGAACTTAAAAACTATAGAGCTAGATAAAAAGTTTATCTTCAAAATAAATCTGTCGCATAAATTTTAAAAGATTGTAATATTTGTATTCATAAGATAGTGGAGAGACGCCAGGAAAGCTCTGCTACTCTTGTTGAAATCTCATTCCCTATGCCCGGATACTCGTGTGCCTTCAGATATTATGTGAGAAATCCGCGCACGATCTGGCTAGCACAGGATTGAAACCTCTGTTGTAATATTTATGTCTGTGGCTAATGGTCATTGCTGATCTCTCTGTTATAATATTTGTGTCTCTTGCCAATGGTCATTGCTGATCTCTCTGTTATAATATTTGTGTCTCTGGCCAATGGTCTTTCTTATCTCCCTGTTGTAATATTTATGTCTGTGGCTAATGGTCTTCCTTATCTTTCTGTTGTAATATTTGTGTATGTGGCCAATGGTCTTCCTTATCTCTCTGTTGTAACATTTATGTCTGTGGCTAATGGTCATTGCTGATCTCTCTGTTATAATATTTGTGTCTCTGGCCAATGGTCATTGCTGATCTCTCTGTTATAATATTTGTGTCTGTGGCCAATGGTCTTCCTTATCTTTCTGTTGTAATATTTGTGTATGTGGCCAATGGTCTTCCAGATCTCTATGCTGTAATACTTGTATCTGTAACCAATGCACTTCCAGGTCTCAATGTTTTTATATTTTTGCTGTGGTCAATGGTCTTCCAGATCTCAATGTTGTTATATTTTTGCTGTGGCCAATGGTCTTCCAGATCTCAATGTTGTTATATTTTTGTCTGCGGCCAATGGTCTTTCAGATCTCAATGCTGTTATTATCTACGTCTGTGGCGAATGATCTTTCATGTCTCTATGTTACAATACTTGCGTCTGTAGCCAATGGCCCCGCATATGTCTTTATTTATGTGGATAAATGTATACCTTTATAATACGATGTCGGGGTATCTTTGCTCTTTGTACTCTTTACACCATACTTATGATATTTGGAGAAAAAAAGTCTTTTTTTCTTCTGAGAATTTTATTGGCTTTGAAATAGTTTACACAATTATAAGTTAAAAGGACGTTAGGGTTGTATTTTCGATAGGTCAATCTCTTAAATTGCAAAACATCCTAATTTATCAAAAAGTTATGCGGTTGATTATAATGGTATGGTCGCTCAAAGTTTGCTAAGCAAATGCTAAAACCTATTTATTTTGCCAATTTTCAAATTATCTTATATATCACATCCAGACCAATCTGGGTGGTGTTAGTGCTGTGTATGGCGATCGTTCTAGGTCTGGTGTTCTTCAGTCAGATGACCATGCTCTACGACCACCCGCTCAAAAGCGTAACAAAGGTGGTTGTGAACAACAAGCTGGTCTTCCCTGCAGTGACCATCTGTAACCTGAACCAGTTCATCAGGGATAGGATTCCAGACATCCCGATTGTAAGAATGGGATTTTTGTTTGCTATTTTTACAGTTGTGTAATGATGACAACATGTGAGCAGACACCGAGTTGTCTGACTTTTGTGTTTATTTAAATCCATGAATTATTGACATTTCATAACTTTAGTAATTTTAATTTCTAGATCTCTTAAGTCGTTGATCTTTCCCTCTTTCATAAATGTATAGAAATTCTATGAGTTCTTTTACTCAGGCTGAACTACTATTTGTAACGGCGTTAAGTTTAATACTGTGGCTCTGTGACTAGACATGATAATTTATCGTGTAGACCTACATTTTGTTAAGCCAATATGCGCAATAGCGTTTTCAGACCCTAACTCATCGGCCTAGACCTAACAGTTATTTCTTACTTGATTATGTTAACCCGCCTTGGCTTGACATGAGACAGTTGTCAGTCAAGATCACTTCAATGTTTACACAGCTTCTGACATGTCAAAGACATCATTCTCTGATTAGACGTCACTACAACTGCGGTAGAGCAGCACTGGTGACTATAGATCGTAAAGGGTTGGTTCACTCTTGTTTTCTTTACAGTTGCAGCAAGTTCTTTTCTACCACAGTGATTACGCTAAGATGTTGAATATTACCGCAACCAACATGGACCTAGATCTGGACAACTTGACAGACGTGTCAGGAGAGGAGCTGCAGAGAATTGTTCTCCATGCAGCGCCAAGGTAGACACCATGTTTTATATGTACGTCAGTATCTATCGAGGGGTAATGCCACGGAAAGAGATCGTTGTTTTGCCGGGGTTTTATCCTCCGGCAAGTGCATTGGTTTTTTATGTAACAGTAAAACTGTACCTTTGCTCATAGAAAGTGGTGTGCATTTAGTTAGAAGAAAGATAAAATTCCTAATTAAAGCTTTTTTTCAAATGAAAACTACATTTATAATAAAACTGACTAGATTTTCCTTCTGTCATCAAGTGATGCGTGACTGAAACTTATTCTAGCACTAGATGGAAAGTGGCCCAAATAATGGTACACTGTCAATGTTTCCCTGTTTTCAATAGCACGCTTTCCAACACTATTAACTCCAAAGAAATTACATTTCTTTCCTAATACTTTTTTTTAAAATCTGTTTTAATCACGTTATGTGACCTTATGTCCCACACCAAGATCCGTTTTAATGATTGATCTCGCAATTTTTATCTTCAACTGTTATGACAACTGATTAGAAAAGAGCAACTTTACAGCTTTCTAGCACTAGCAGCCGCTATCGAGTTTTTGTGACAAGATTTTAGATTTTTTGGAGTTTTTTAGTCTGCAAACAATTAAAAGAAAGAATTGATTTCGCCGACTCAAATTGTACAAACTTGGGTGTTATTGATCAAGAACCATATTTACATGCAATAAAACAGAATACATGTATTGCACCAGTATTCCACATTTTTCTAACTTTAACACTACCGACTTATTTTGCGTTTTTACCGACTTTCTCACCCATTTATTCTGTGCCATCAAAGACTAAACGAATTTCTGCGGCTGTGTTTTTGGGAGTCTCGGAGATACAGATGTGAGGATTTGTTTGAACCAGTCGCCACGGCCTATGGCATCTGTTTTGTGTTTAATGGACCTAATAAGAGACCAGAGGACAGGGTGAAGTCTATAGGTCACTGGTCCTCGGGACTTCGATTTCTGGTAAACACGCAAAACAACCAGAGTTATCTCTCCCGCCTCATTCATGCTGGAGTTAAGGTTAGTTGCAGAACTCTTTATACTCACCCGATGAAAAAAACTGGCCAAAGCTTTTGCAGTTCAAACCACAGTATAATTATGCCTAAACGTGCATGTACAAAGAGAAGAAAAGCTTTAAGTTTAAGCAATTTTCAAGTTTAGGAGTAGTTGTTATGTTCTTTATTATGTAATCATGAAACATAAATAATTGACAGACTTAATTGTTATACGAATTATTTTTGAAGCTTTACTATTAAGCGTATAAAGTTGGCCTAAATTGAGTAGCAACCAAAACAGAACATAGGCTACCTAAGCGCAGTTTGAATCAACCTAACCTTTTCTATCAGCGTTTGCATTTGTGTCCGTTTCAAAATTTTTGTAAAATCCGACACATCCTAACTAGATCTAAAGCATTCGAAGATTTTGCCTTTGAAAAGTTCTAGAAACTGGCCTTTCTTTGCTTTATTTTGTTTCTAGGTTTTAAGAAAATGTTGAGGTTAAAGCAAATCGTGTTGTCTAGGATAGTTGCCTACATCTGTGTTAAACCTGCAAGTGATCTTAATCTGACTTTTTAAAAATATTCACTTCCCAGGTGATGGTACATGAGCCAAATGACGTTCCTCACCCGGAGAACGATGGCTGGTTTCTAAGACCAGGAGTCTCAGCTAATTTGGCTATTTCTAGAAGTGATGTGAGACATTGTGGTGGATTTTCATAAAATTTCGTCCCATGCACACCTTATTTTTTGTCACAATCCTAAGCACGGTAAAAACAAAAGAGCTAGATGAACATTTTTATTAGATTCTACATAGGCTATGATTTCATTCCCTATAATAGTTTCGATCACGCTGTGATGGATATTATGACTATTAACGCCACCTCTTGCACATCTTACTTTATACAATGAGCCTAGTATGACTTAAAGCCCTTCTTTATTATCACCATATCAAAACGGTTGGTACAGAAGAAAAGGGCAGGATTGCCTGTTGATGCCCATAACCAACCTTTATTGTTATAATGATCAACAACTTAGTTGTTCTTAGTTACATTAAAAGCAGATTTTTAACAGGCTTTGAATGCCGGTCTAGAATTTAACTAGTACACACTTTTTATTATCAGTTTTTATTTTCTACCAGAGCATAAATCTGCCCAGACCGTACAAAGCTTACAGTAACGCCTACTGTGAGGATACAAAGGCTGCAGGCTATGTGAGCGGATTGAAACATTTCAAAGTGTATTCGGAGATCAACTGTCTTTTTGAATGTTTCATGGACTTAATGGACAAGATTTGCGGTTGTCAACCATTTTTCAACACAAGTAGGTCCACACTTTTTATATAGATTAGGGGAGATTGCATAAATTTGGCTAACATTAGCCATCTAACATCAAACACCCAGGTATAGAACTTTTGACATTAAAACAAAATAAAATTAGTTCAAACTAATACTGTCCATTAATACGTTGTACTTTACACTGTGGGCCCATACCATATATTAGTCAGAACGTTGTGCAATGATTTACCAAACTTCTAATTTACACTTACAGTTATTTTTCAGTTCTTTCACTTTATTTTTATTTTACATGGTACCAGGTAACCGCACTGTCTGTTCGGCAAAGAAAACCCTTACCTGCTTGTATCCAGCAGCAGGTAAAATCCCTACATAGCCTCAAAATGCTCATCAAATAACAGTAATAGCGATAAAAATAGGTAATATTATTAATAATAAAAATAACGAGGATGATGATGATGATAATAATGATAATAACAATAATAATAATGATAATAATAATAATAATATTAATAATAATAATAATAATAATAATAATAATAATAGCGATAGATTTAATAGAACTATGCAACTTCTTTTAAAAAAAACTAAAGACACTTTATATGCATAAATTCAACATCCACAATGGTACAAAATAAAATTGTTTATGCATACCACCAGTATTATTATACATGTTGTAAGAATGCAATGTATTATTTAACTACGTGAAGATTTATATTTCATGGCCATGTTTCATCGTGTTTCCCAGGTCACATGACACTGGAGTCAATAAATCAATGTCCTTGCGCCAAAGCATGTGAGACTATCCAATATGACGCCCAAGTGAGCTATGCCGACTTGGCCTCTGATTTTATTGAAATGCAGGCGACGAAAGACACATTGATGCCGACACTTAGGTAAACTTAATGAAGGCCTTAGCGAAATTCTGGAATACCTGTACAACTGTTAAACGATGCTGCAGTGGTTTGGTTTTATGCCCAAATGTTTTGAAAAAACGTGGACATCGGTACCATCGCAGGTACCATGAACTGCGATACGTAGCCATTTTGTTTCCTACTGTTACAAGATCTACACGAACTCATCGATAGAAATTGTGTGTATGCTTCTTGTCTTCATCAACATGTTTTACTTTTTCAATATTACTTTTAGCTCTGCCTGACTGAGAACTATGTTTTCTTTTGGGACAATACTTGTGGTGAATGATGATGTTGGCGGTGGAAGGTGGCCGCACTAGAAATAGCAGCAGCAGCAGCAGCA
>BMAT01010253.1:120651-130816 GCA_019649035.1 Elysia marginata | reverse complement strand
TATATAATATGTATAATATTCTTTGAAAGGTCCTTAAAAGCTCTTTACGTGAGTGAAAATATTATTGTAAGGTCTTGGTTTTGAACCAAGTTAATGCTTTTAAAAGATGTGAAATCAGCAAGATTCATTTTATAAGAAAATGAAAAAAAAACCATCTACAGGTTGAAAATCACAAAGGATTCATAGAGATAAAAAATTATCCCCTAATTAAATATCTGATTTCCAAGCATGATTTCAATGATCTTATGGTTGTATGTGATGAAATATAATACAAACTTTCAATATAAGTTTTAAAATTTTATCAATTTTCTCAATTTGAATATCACCCCAACTTCCCTCATTTTGTGATGCTGCCATTCGTATATCTTCCTGTATTTAGAAGGTCCTTTCTTAAACATAAAAAAGCAATAGGCTGCCTGCAATGGTGATCATCGTAAGTTGGAGGAAATGGTTGTGTCTATTAAGCTTTTCAAATCCAAACAATATTCTTCTGATAAATTAGTGATTTGCAGTAGAAACGTTGACTTCAACATACTTGTAGGGACAGAAGCCTGATTTTTGCAAAGGTCTTTAACATCTTTTTTTTTAAAGCCTCTACTCTTAAGTGTAGGTGAAAAGTATGTTTTTATATAATCATAAAAATATATAATTATGTTCATAAAAAGACATTTTAGATGATATTTTCTTACACAGCTTTTGATTCTGAAATCTTTGAAACTCAGTCATACTCATAGTGCTCTTTTAGATAATTTTAGAACTTTAATAAAATTCTTACCTCAAAAGAATAGGTCATATAACAATATAAGTTAAAATTGCTGATGATATTAGAGTCAAATGGAAACTAGGAGCTAAACTACTACATACCATAACAGCACAAAATTGGTCCATATTTAAAAGTTATTAAAATCTTTGCTCTCACTTGATTCTTAGACATTATTTTTATTTATAGAAAATATCTTTTGAATATTAGGTAATGTCCAGTATGGCTTTGGTTGTCTATGAAAGGTGATGTTAACCTTGAAGTATTTTTTTTTGCAGGCGTGGCTGAGGATGTTGCATTCAGTGCAGATGACGGCCCATCCATTGCTCCATCAGTAATGGGCTCCAACCTGCAAGACTTAGACCTACCATCTGTGAGTGCTGCTCATGATGCCATCCCACCAGGACCAACTGATATGACAACTGTAACCTCTGACCCTGCGGCAGCAGCAGCACCACCACCACCAGAACCAGCTCCAGGTGGTCCTCCACCCCCTCCACCTCCCCCGCCCCCACCAGGTCCTCCCCCACCACCTCCTCCTGGAGGAGCACCACCCCCTCCTCCTCCTCCTCCTCCTGGTGCACCGCCTCCACCTCCGGGCCCTCCCCCACCTCCTCCAGGGGATGTACCAACAGAGGTAGCAAAACCGGCTCCTGGCAGACAGAGCCTTCTGGACTCAATTATCAGTGCAGGAGGCGCAGCAGGTGCTGGGCTTAAGTCAGCCAAGGACCGCAAGCTCAACAAGAAGAAGAAAAAGCAAGATGAGAAAGATTCTGGAGCTGCAGCGTCATCAGGCGGAGGAGGAGGTGGAGGAGACCTCATGAGTGACCTCTTCTCAAAGCTTACAATGCGCAGGAAAGGTATCTCCGGCACCAAACCCGAAGAGAAATCTGGCGGTGGAGGAGGTGGCGGGGCCAACACAGGGGGTGGATCTGCCATGGACAAAATTTCCTCAATGATTCCAGCTCCATCTGGTGGTGATGGTGAGGCAGGAGGGGATGGCAGTGAAGATGATTGGGAGTAGGCATACTGCTAGCTAGGAATGTTACTGTTAGGGCCAATTGGTTTTGTAAAATTGAATTACATCGTTAAAGAAACAATATGCCATAATTTTTTTATTAGGCTACACTTGTGATCAAGTGTATTACTTAAAGGTTTAGCATTGTCTCAGTCCCAAAGTAAAAATGTAAACCCAATTTTTGTATCTGTGGGTATTTTCAATGTCAAAAATGTAGAGCCAGAAAAAATATGTTCAGTAAAGATATATAAGACACTAAGCAATATAAAGTGGAAGAAGGTTTAATAAAACAGTTGAGAAGAAGATAAAGAAATACTTTAAGGGATTTTTTCAGGGAACTTCATCAAAGAATCCAATTTCATGCCATTATTGTAAAAAGACTGAAAAATTTTGCCTCCTCATAACAATTTTGATATAGAGGACACTCCACACATTATATGATTATTGAAAGTTTCTTTCGGTGAAAAATCCTTTTTTAAGCCAGCTAAATAGCATTTGATTTTTTACAAAATTTCTCTTGGTTTTTTTTTGTCAGGCGAGTTGCGAGACATATAGTCGACTTCACTTGAGTTGACTTGGCGTGAGTCAATTTTTGCTTGAGTGAATCTTAATTTCCAAGAATATTCCCCTTTGAAATAGCTTTCCTGCAAAAAAGAAACTGATAAGTCGTTGTCAATTCAACCGCCATGATTGTCAAGTAGATCCTTATATCCCTGCCCCACTTCCCTAGCATTCAGTTAATCTTTACGCATAAGTCAATCGTTACTTTCCTCACGTAATAAAGAGTGAAGTGGTCGTGTTATAATGAGACTCAGAGGTAACACAAGCTTACTTTTATGCAGCACCTTGTCCCCACTATCCCATTACCCAACAATTCACACACTCTTGTCACAGTCATAAATCTAACAAAGTGTTGAAGTCATTTCGGTTACGTAAAAAGTAAACCCATGGTCAGTGATGGGCTAGCTGACGGGTGGATCTAGCCTACAAATGCAGTGCCAGTCTGCCACATGACCCACAAACCACAGCCCATGTTTGGCTAATTACTCCCCCACCTCCTCCTCACTTTTCTCCCCTTGCCAAATAAGCCCAAGGCATTTCCCATCTCGAGTCTGCTCATCACTAAAGTGAATACTTGTACATGTAAGGCCTTGTCTTTGAAAGAAGGCCTAGATCCAGATCTATTCGTCCCTTTCTTTTTCCTGACACGCCCACACCATGTTAGGTTTTCAGTTCTGTATGGCTTATCAGTTCTGGCGAAGTCTAGCAGTTCACAGTCAAACTGTTACTGTTGATTAATGCAACATCAAACTTTAGATCTGGTCTACATGTACCTCTGCACAAAATTCTTTAAAAAGTCAATTTGTAATTGTTTCCTTTATTTCACTACAAACACCATCAGTTGGGAGTAATTTTGCGATAGCTAGTATCAGGGGAAGTAATCATGTAACTATAATTGTCCAACATGTACTTAAACTTTTTTAATGCTTTTTTCTTAAACAATTGACTGTGCTGTGTACTACAGTGTAGGTTTTGCTGCCCCACTGGTCCAATGTGATGTGTATGTTTGCTGTAAGTGCTTGATAACCAAGTTTTCTGCATGTTTACAAAAATTCTTGATCTAGATCTAGTTTCCAGACATCTATCCTTAATAAAAGCCTAGATCTTTTTACTATAGTTCTTCTTCAAAATCTAGATGTAAATCTTGACACACCTCTCTATCTATCTGCATCTGAAAATTTTCTTAGCACTAGCACACAGTAGGGAATTTTATGTAGCAGTAAAAGAGTTAAGAAATCTTGTCATGGCATATGTGATCATGATTCCCAAAGTAAGGCTGAAAGTGGGTCTTAT
The DNA here is from genome assembly GCA_019649035.1 of Elysia marginata. Taxonomy (NCBI): domain Eukaryota; kingdom Metazoa; phylum Mollusca; class Gastropoda; family Plakobranchidae; genus Elysia; species Elysia marginata. The sequence goes on along the minus strand of BMAT01010253.1, from coordinate 127,184 downwards.
TGAAAGAAAAACGACTTTGTGCAAGTCTACAATGTTAGAATAATATCAGCTGCTAAGTTTATGTACTATATGTGGCTTGTCTGTCTGGTTTTCCAAGGAAGAATGATATTTGCGCATTGAGCGTTGTGCGCCTACATTGGGCATGTGCAGCCAAGGTTTTTTTTTCATTGAAATGGTTGAAAAGGCAGTGGCAAGAAATTTTACAGCTTTCTGTTTCCTCTCTGAAATAATTCAGACACTGTGGTAAAAAATTTGTTTTGGCAGTATAACTGTGATTTTTGTTGTTGTTGCTCTGTACCTCAAATTGAATTTATAATCCCCAGACCCCTTACTTCCTCTTTTTCATCTCCTCTTCCTACACTCTTTAACTTCTTCTATACTGTTTCATAATTGCTTTTTTTATGGAGCATATTTTGTGCCTTATTCCACATTTGAGTGATGACACTATACATGCATTTATGTAATGATGAAGCCAATGCTCTTCATCCTTTGTATCAAATGGATCAATTTTGCTTGTGCCAAAAGATGAATAAAACATAAGCATAGATTTTCATGATATTGTAGCGGCCTGTGTAAGACTTCGTATGAGCGCACTGGCCTACTAGAGGGCTATTATTTCATTCTACTAGTAAGAATGTGGCTTTGAGATCACAAGGCTTTGAACTTAGTCCTTAAAATCCTGTTTGTGCAATTTAAGATTATGAGTCCATGAGTTTAATCTTGGGATTAAAGTTTGACATCTAGTCCATTGTAGAGATTTTGAACCCATCAAATTATCCTAAAAATCAATTTGTCAGTACACATTACAGAAAGAGAAGAAAATTGGTAACTCTTAAGCAAAAACGGAAATCATCTAGTGATATGAACTCTGCTTTAGTTCATGACCAGTTCAGGTAATGTCCATTGTCATGAAGGTCACCTATAACTATCTGGTTGATCATGGCATCTTTATAATCGCTGCCTATGCATAATTTTTTTCATCTGCTTATGTATAGATGTCATTATTTAGGTTATCCTGAGGCTTTGTCATGGACAGCTCATACCATGTATTTCTGTGTAAGTCCTGGGTAACTTTTTATGCAACTAGAACTGGTGTGACATTATTTATAATATTATTACAAATCATCAAACAGTTTGAACTCAATGATTTTCAATCTGCAACCATGCTGATTAAAAAAAATTTAGAAATTAACTACAATATTAGGAAATTCGTCTGAAGTCATTTTTTTCCCTCTGTTGACTGTTTCTATAACTTCATTAATCACTGCTTTGAAAAAAATGCCATAATAAACAATAATGCTCTACCTTTTTTGTTGTAATAACTTGTACAACAGAATGAGAGTTTCCTGTCTCTTCTGTTACTTTTAAATTTGTTTTAAAGAAATGGAAATTGTGTGTGTGTTACTTTTAAATGTGTTTTAAAGAAATGGAAATTTTATGTGTTTACTTAAATCATTGTTCCTTTTTTTCGCTATGCATGAAGAAATGTGGAGTTTTTTCATCCTTAGGTTTGGTGGTTTTTGTTCTTATTCCTTACGGAAAAATTTTATCTGATTTCACATGTAAATTTGCATTGATAAAACATTTTACGTTATTTTCCTTTCAATTGTTTTATTTCATGGTTAAAATGAAAGGTGAAACTAAAAAACTTTCATTAATTATTCTAATGTGCAATAGTAAAACTGACGTTATTTTTTAGATTCAAATACAATGTTTCCATTTCATAAATAGATTTCTTCTTAAAATTCTCCATAATTGATTGTTGCGTTGTGTGAAGCATTTTGAGTTATTATTTTGTTTAGGTAAATTCTTGTGAATTTAAACCCCAGGATGTATGTAAGATAAGATAAGGAAGCTTTTTTCATCTTGTTCAAAATTTGTTGTCGTAGTGGTATGTATATTGGTTGTTATATTTACAGATTAAAATATAGGAATGCATAAAGAAAAACTATGTAAAATGTAGGCCTGTAATATATACATATTCAACTAGTGTTATATTGAGGCAAGCACTTGGACTTAAGAGCAGAAGGACAAAATGATAATGATTAAGGACTTCCCATATTTGAAAAACAAATTGGAAAGGTGGGTAATCTGTCCCTATCATTGTCCTGAACAACAAAAATATTTTCTTCTGCTTTTCAGAAGTAATTGAATATTGGGATAGATAGGTTTTGTTTAATAATGATGCTAAATATTTTTTCTTTAAGTTAAAACCTTAATAAAGCAAAATTTAATTTTGACCATTATTGTTATCACTAATATTATTAATTATTATTATGATCATCATTACCAAAATTATTATTATTGTTATCATTATCATTTTAATGTATTTTTTGTGTTGTACTAAATTAGTTTTTTCCATTGTTCTCTATGTCTGATATAAAATTATGCATTCCATACTGAGCGTGAGAAATAAAGCAGACTGAATATACTGATGATTAAATTGAAATTTTACACAAAACTTGGTATTTTTCTCATTTTGTATGTCTGTCATGTGAATTTCAATTCTGTACTGAAGATATGTTCTACACTACTACAGCAATAATAATAGAATAGATGGTGAGAGGGAGACTGTGAGGGAATAGACAGGCATATGAAAAAGAGTAACAAAGAAATGGAGAAATAAAGAGCAGCACTAATTTTTTGGCGCTAAGGGTATGATTAATTGTGACTAAAAAATAGTAAAATGGGTCCCTTCTGAGGCCTGCAAATCGACCTAGGTGGATTAATGTTTGATTTTTTCAAATGGGAAAATTATATTTTTATGCTCATAGTTTCTTTCTTCATTACTCATGTGTTTATGGAAATTACTTAATAGGGGTCAGATAAAGAGTGCGTATCCTAATTATAATAATAAGCATTATTATGATATAAACTGTTTTCTTAATAGTGTCCTTGTACTAGTAAGTACAACCAGCTAAGTGTACAAAGCTATTTTATGTTGCTGGTTTTTTTTTTACGTCATTCTTCTTCTTCTGTGACCCTCGTCAGTCTGAAACTGTGGTGGCTGCAGTCCTGATGAACTTTGCAGTCGTCAGTCTGGGAGCCGTAAAGCTTTTGACCCACATTTTGATATAATTTTGTATTAAATAATTAGGCCAAAAAATGCTATTTTCGTCTTTACCAGCCTGCCACCATCTTCTTGACCGGCTCTGTGGCCTAGCGGTAAGACACTTGATCAGAGATTGGGAGGTGCATGGTTCAATCCCCGGCCAAGTCAAACCAAGGACTTTAAAATCGGTATTAGCAGCTGATCCGCCTAGTGTCTGGCATTATGGATTTAGTGCTAAGTCCGGTCGGCCCTGTTTCAGGATAATGTTACTGGGTGTGGTGTATACAAGCACTCCTTATATCACAGTCTGGCAGCACACTTTCAGTTGTCCCAAACGCCGTCTCTGATATAACCTTGTAGTTGAAAAGAGACGTTCAAATTCAAACAACCAACCAATTGCCACCATCTTGAATGTAGTTATTATGGTAAAAAGTCATTATTGCCTATGTTTTAAAAAGTAATTTCATGGTGTGAGAAGTCTATTTTTAGTATCAAAAGTAGATTAGATTGACCAATATAATGCGATATGTATAAAAAATGTACCACTTTAAAGCTCATTCATTTTCCGTCAGAACGGTATATGGCACTTAAAGACTCTCATTAGTCTCAACAGTTATACAATCATGCTATAAGCTGCTGTACAAAAAGTAGGCTACAGTGTATAATCTTTTTCAACTCCTAAGAGTGTAGGGAAGAGAGTGAGTTAAATACTCAATACCATCTGTCGAAAAGTTGGAGAGAGTTATTGGCTCAGTGTTATTACAAGCCTTCCTCTGGATCTACATGTATATAAGGTGTTCAAAATACGCCTGTATTTTTCCCCAGAAACACTGAATGGCTACAGATCGGTTTTTCTAGCATCAGTGATAATGAAATGCTTTGATAAATTTGTACTTTCTTACCTCAACTCCTTTTTACCCACGAAACTTCGATGTTTTTCAATTTGCTTACAGGATAAGTAGGTGTATTGACGATGCTATTGCTATTAAAATTCACGAAATACTGACCCACTTAGAGAGGAAAAAATCATATGCCAGAATTTTGTTTATTAATTATAGTTCGGCTTTAGCACTATTGTTCCAGGAAAATTATATACTAAATTAGTTCAAGATTTACAATTCCCTATCAGCATATGTAACTTGCTATAGGACTTGTTACTTAACCGCTCGCAAGTTGTCAGAATTGGTAATATTTCATCGTCTGTATTTGTTCTTATTACAGGCACACCCCAGGGCTGTCCGTTATCTCCAAAGCTATACTAAATTTTTACTTATGGCTGTAAAGCAGCCCTGTGTGTCTTTTAATTGAGATGAGATAAGGTAAAATAAGATAATTCTTCATTAATCCCCGTCAGGAAATTCAATGTACATAGTATAAAAATTGTGTCAATACACACACACACACACAATTTACATAATATATAAAGTGTATAATAATATAAGAGTATAAATATTTAAACATGGAATGTAAATACAGTCCGTATATATTTTAAGACGTGTGGTTTTAACATGGTGTAAATAATATGGTCGTATATGGACTTAGGGTCAAATTAAAATAAATTGTACATTTGACATAAGAAATGGTCTTGCTTCACTTATAAATCTTAGTAAATAAAATTGAAAATTCAAGAAAATGTTTTCAATTAAAAGTGTCAGCATCAATTCGATAAAACAAATATAATAGTGTGATTGAAAATCATGGTAAGAGACTGGGAGCCTGGCAAACTACTCGGACGAGTGGCTAAATAAGCACGAACACACACACACACACACACTTATTCCCACACTCACTAGGGTTTACACCATCATTCTGCCTACCGTGTCCGTTCACTCGCAAACGTATGCTCCCCTGTTTAAAAGTTGTAATCGACCTGGGTATGAAAGAAGCAGCGTGTCTGTTAGTTTTTTTGTTTTTAGTACTCTGAACCTTCCTCTGCGAACTATCCGCCTATCGTCATACTCTTTTCTATAGGGGTGGCACTCATCTTTCAGCATACTCTTCATTTTTTTTACAGTGTGCTGCTCACATATTGCCTCGGTATTTTCTTGTGTCTTTCCGATAACCCCACCCGCTTTAGTTATGATTTTGTCTAGCCTATTGCGATCTGTCTTAGAAATGTTCCCACCCCAAAAAACAATTCCGAAACTGAGGGGACTGCCTATAGCTGAGGAGTAACACATTTACATGAGTTTCTTGTCCACACTGAAAGAACTAAGTTTTCTTTTTATCTTTTAAACGATGTTTTCTGTGTTTTTTCCCAAGATAAATTTTTCTATAATGACCCCAAATATTTAAAAATTTCCACTCGCTCTACAGCTACGTTGTTAATTTTGATTGGGAGTTCTTTCCCACTCAGACGGAAGTCGACGATCGTCTCTTTTGTTTTGTTTACATTTAGCATTAAAAAGTTTCTGTCACATCACTCTACAAACTAACCTACTTCTTTGAAGTAATTTTGGTAACAGCCATTAGTGATCAGTCCTGTCAAAAGGGTGTCGTCTGCGTATTTGTCAATAATACAGTCGTTGGTCATGGTTCGATAGTCCGAAGTATAAATACAGAAAAAGAAAAGGGATAGCACATTGCCTTGAGGTGCACCGGTGTTCGTCATTATTTGTCGTTTGAATTTAAATTTTTTTTGAAGACGACACCATTGTGACGGGATTGGTTGATAACATCAACGAAAACTATTTTCTAAGACAGATTGAATCAACAGTTCGATGGTATGGAAAAAATAATTTAAAACTAAACGTGTCAAAGAACTGGTAATTGACTTTCGACGGGAAGAGGTGCCACCACCCCCATTGGTCATAACAAGGGACACAGTTGAACGAGTTAACTCGTTCAAATTCCTGGACACCATTGTGTCTAGCACATTAATCTGGGAATTAAATAGCAGCAATATACATACAAAAAGGCGTATGTACCTTTTAAGAAAACTTAGGTCTTTCAAGGTCAATTTGGTGACAGCCATTGTGGAGAGCATCTTTACTAAATCGATTATTGTTTGGTTTGATAGTACAGCAAAAAAAAAAAAAACTCACTAAAAACTGAACTCAGTTGCCATAAACGCACAAAAGTTAATTGGTGTGAATCTGCCATCTCTTGAAAGTAAAGAAAGAATGTCAGCCAGATCAGAAAAGATCTTGAAAGATGACACCCACCCAGCAAGAATTTTTTAAAATTTTTTACCCCAGCGGCGAAGACTACGGGCATTCAAGGGAAATATACAATTAGTAATTTGCTTCTTTCACCAAGCCGTTAAACATTTTGATGGAACTAGAATTGACAGATTATTCTTATTGAATCATTTGGTTAAATGAAGGACACATTGGGATGGGGTGTTTCGTTGGACGGGATGTCTTTAGAGGAGTGCAGTGCATGCATTTCTTGTTCATTGTGACAAAAGAGAGAGAATGCTACACAGATAGATAGATAAGTAGATAGATAGATAGATAGAGAGAGAGAGAGAGAGAGAGTG
>BMAT01010253.1:80067-93412 GCA_019649035.1 Elysia marginata | reverse complement strand
AAAAAGAAAAAGTCCCGAGCCAGATCTTGAACAAAATGTAAAAATGATTTTCTGAATAAAAAGGCTTTGATGTGTAGAAAAATACATTTTGCATTGGAGCAGGTACAGATTTCTATGAAAGAAATATGAACATAAGAGAGGAAACAAAGACAATAGTGGGGTGGGAAGTGGAGGCAATGGGTTTCAAGCATCTGTACAAGAGGGTATATTACAGCTAAGTAATACAGGCATAAGAAATCTCGTAACACTATATGTTGGGTACAGCAATTTTGTCGACAGTTTAAAAAAAGGCAACAAAGATATTTTATGAACATTTAAAAAGCAATAACGTGCAAGCATTCTTCACTTATCTGAGGTGCAGCAAAAAAAAAAAAAAAAAAAAGCTCCACAAAATGTGTTCAAGAAATTGAAAAGGTCTATCCAGACATTTTTTTTTCTCAAACATTCCAGGCAAAAGTAAGCTTTGATGATAAAACTATAATTCCAATTATCATTTTACATTATCCTACATTTCACTCAAACATTTGTTTTAGGCTAACAAAAAATGTATATAAAAATTGTTTACAAAAAAAAAAAATGTACCCATAGTTCAATACCACAACATGTAGTGTTACAAGTTCTGTGCCTGTTTGGCATTGCATGCCCAAATTTTCTTGAATTTCTTGAGGCCAGTTAAGTTTTTTCATTGTCATTGAGATACATCATTGTATACTGGTATTTTGATGAATGTGCAAAGAAAATAACGCATTTCAGTTGCACTTTGTAACACTGTAATAAAAGTAATAAATAATCCTTACCAAATTGGTATTAATCCTTGTTTGAGTTTTACAAAACTGGTCTCAAGAATTTTTTTTCATTTTTTTTCTTATTTGTAAACATTCACATAAAAAACAAAACAAAACCAGCTCAACTTCTGATTTTGCCATGGAGGCCAAGCTGTTGCTAGCCCAGCACTACAAGCCTAAACACCCACTCCTTCATCACAGCATTTCAAGGGAAGGTAACCTGGAAACACAAGTTTGAAACATTGTACTAAAAACTTCTGTTTCTAAACCATCCTTGTCAAATATCACACTCAATAATTATCATGCAAGTTTTCATTTCCAGATTAAGCCTCACTGTCAAAATCCACTCCTGTACTGAAGAACCAGCCTTTAATTTATTCAATCACATCAAGCCACATATAAAATGTACATTTCAATGTAAAGCTTCAAAGGATCTTTTTACAACAGATGAAGAAACAATTTCTTCTCTACATACATTGATCATTCGACGGACTGAAATGCAAAAACCTCTAGCCATTTTACAAATTTACAGGGAACATTTCCCTATCTTACTTTCAAGCAAATCTTGAACACTAAACGAGGTGTGCTTTTCAATAACATTTCATTGGTCCATTTTTTAAAATTAACTCATGAAATAAATAGCTAGTGCTTTAGATTGCCTTAATTTTCAGAGGGAGAAAAACATAATACATATTAAAATGGCTCTAGAAGGTTTTGCATCTCAACCAACTCATCTGAAGCATTGCACTTTACAAAACTCCAGATTATAGCCAAACAGAATCTTTCCTCTGCTCTAGGACAGATTTCCTCTATCACTTCTCTTGAATGCCCCTCACAAACTTACACCTCTCACAGCCTATTGTAGTGTAGCTTTTTTTTCTTCAATTCTGATTTAAAACTCTCAAGGTGCTCTTTTTGTGTTGCCTCTTGTTAAATTTTTTAAAAGTAATAATATTTTTTTAAAAATCATCAGACTCATGAAAGAAAAAACTTCGTCAAAACATTTCCTAAAATCATCAAATGAATTGGAGCTGGAGCGTAACACATCAAGAATATTAAAAAAAAAATGAGATAGATCCAATAAAAAGGCACAGATCGTGGTAGTAATGAGGTATTGTGTTTTCCTTGCTCCATACTCAGGCAGTCAGTTGGCACTAGTGCAAAGCGTCACAGCGACCACCCAGAGTTTTTTTTTTAATCACAGAAAAAGAAAGTTAAATAAAATAAGAATGTAGGCTTACATGCTTTAGTCTAAGTCACTCATGAAACAAATAATTATATAATTATCCTTCTCCATAAAAGCACCAACCTGTCAAGACTTGGCAATCAATAAAAGAAGAAACAACTAAGATGTAAAAAAAAAACCTAATTTGAAAACCCACTCCACAGGGCTTTGCCAAAAAGTTTGCCAGTCAGACTAGACTCACTCAATCCAACATATTTTATTATTTTTACAGTTATGAAAGAAATTTTTTTTTTATCAAATCTTTTTTTATGAACTATTTTTTCCTTTAAAAATGTTTGTACAAATCATTTGGTCCATAAATCCAACCACCAATATTTATACAGAATCTTCCTCTTCTTACTGTTAAATCTCAACCCAACCACTCATTCCAAAATCTTCATGGAAAATGTATTTTCTTTCATCCTTAAAACACACCACCACGTTCTCTTGCAGCCTACTCGGTAAAGTCGGTTTCACATGACGCCTACCCTGTACAGTAAACTCCAAACCGGCACCCGCCGGGTGATCCGTTTTTTTTTTCACATGGTCCGTTCTCATGTGAAAGGATGATACATAGGAACAGAATTCTTCTCAAATTTTGCGGTCAGAAGTCTTCTGTATAGGGTACGCGCCATGTGGGACAGGCTTTAAATTTAATCATTCCATGCTTTCATATATAACTATATAACTAGTTCTTTCCTTATTTCTTCCCGAAATAAATTTTGTGACCCCTAGTCATAAACATATAGTATTTCATTTTCAACACTGGAAACGTTGATTCTGTAGTGTATTGATGTTTTTGGCAAGTGGTAAACAAATTCAGGAACCTATCTTCATCTTTAATTGGAATATTTACTTGAAAATAAAGAAAATAATGGTATTATTAGAATTATAGATAATACCTCTTCCTCTTATTTTTTAACACCAGGATAAAAAGCATCCAAGTTTATTTTTATATTGTAAAGTGTAAGTTTGCATAAAAAAGATATATCAATAATTTATTAACAGTCATCATTTAAAGGGGGACTGAAGAACAATCCTTCGTCACAATCTGAATATCTTCAAAATTAATTTACATATGAGACAAAGGCGGGAAAAGTTGCTTTCCTGCATAAATATTGGCGCGGCTGAAAGGGTCTCAGTAGCTCACCTTTACAGTAACCAAAAAATACCTAATATCTTTATTAAAGATGAAAAAAAAATATGTAAATGACCATCTTGTTACCTTTTTATCCTTTCATTTTTTTTCTTCAAATTATCTATTCTAATGTCCATTTTTTAAGAACAAATACCCTTTTATTATTTTAAATTGAACTTTGGCAATAAAACCTGTTGCATCAGTTGTATATGTGTTAAGATTATCAACAACAAAATAAAATGTTCAAACCAAGTGTTTCTTTTTTGTCTTATTACCGTTTTCAAACAAAATTGGGCTGTGAGCTTAGCATATAAGTATCAAATTGCTTCTGAAATGAAATGTACATCCTTTTGTATAGTTTTTGTTCCCATGAATTTGAAATCATCTGTACACAACTGACTGTACACTTTACATTCTGGATCAAACAGCGAATCCCACTGCCACTTTTGGCTCTGGCTGCAACAACAAAAGGCAAAACAGCAAATCCCACTTCTGGTACGATTTGGTTCAAATGATGAACCCCATTAATGATACTGACCCCAACCAACACTGGGCACGAGGCAACTTAAGAGTTCCAGCTGCAGGACAAGAATTTTGATGAATGTGTTAGAATAATACTAATCAAGAGAAAATAATGCTACCACAAAGCAAATATTTAGGAAGAATCCTTAAAGTCATAAATAACTCTGAATAACCTAATGATGGTTCTCATGATATTAGTACCCGCTATCCCAAGAACTGAAGCGTTTTTTTTTTTATATTGGCTCACACTAAGTTTGATGAAATATGCATAGTATAGAGCCCTTCAAATAACTTTGGCACAAAGTTAAAAGAGCATAGAAGTAACATAGCCTAATATTTGATACACACTAAACAGATTCACCAAGATTAACCTGGAAGCAGAGCTGTGTTTTAGCTTAACACTTTTCGCCTTAGCTATTGGAACTCCTCAGTTTTGCTGATTGAAGCTTTGCCCTGAGGCCTCAGTGTCCTGCGGTACCAGAAGATCTCAGATGGTTGCAAACTCTCATGCCTTGCTCTTCCTGCGTTCTCCCCGCAGCTCAGCCAGCCTGCGCTCCATGTACTGGCGCATGTAGGCATACTTGTGCCGCAGCTCGAGGATTGTCTCTTTCTCTTCCCGGTCTAGCACACGCATAAAGTTGCTCAGCTCGGGCAAGCTAAATGCGTCCCACTGAGGAGAAGAATTAGAAATATTAAATTGACAAGATACATGTTGGGGGAGAATGTCAAAGCTTCAATAAAACAAACATAAGCTGCACTCTCTATTCATTTTTTTTCTTCAAAGTTTTAAGACTAAAGACCTAATATTCAAGGGAGTTAAAAAGCTTTTTTAAAAAAACCCAACCTTTTATGCATAAAATAACCTTTTTGTAAGAGTTTCATGACTGAGCAACCTCTAAGATGTACTTTTGCTTTTAATAAAGTACTACATTTTGTATTGATTCAGGCAAGAAATGGATTCAATGACTGCAACATGCAAGAGCAATAGAGAAAAAAATTGAACAAATCCATATATGTATAGCAGCACTAAGATGAATCCTAAAGCTGCTGAAATAAAAGAAACATTTTGATCCCCTTTTGTTGTTTACTGGTTGGCCAGATTATATTTTTGCTGTTAGACTAAGAGGGAAATATCTTACCACAATTTCCCCAGTCTCGTTCTCCTGCAGGACCAGGCGATAATTGCGTATACGCTCTGGATCCCAGTCGAGGATGGCTCGCAGCGGGAAGTCTTTGTCGTTTAGTCGTCGCAGGCGAACTTAAAAAAAAAACAAGAGTTAGCAAATATAGACATTTTTCATAAAAAAAATAAGGCCTTGAATCTTCTTTACCAAGTCCTGTAATCATAACATTGTTGCATTTTGTCAACCCAGACTGTGACTCAACTTAGTTACGCCTTATGCTTTATTAAGAGGACTTTTGCGTGTTGGTCACTTCTTATGGCTTCTGGTTGGACAATTTTTTTAAATTTTCAAACATCAGTACAGCATAGAGCTAGTAGGACAGCATCAGATCTGCCGAATAAGATGTCTGATAAATGATTGTGAGAATAGACAAAAAAATTTTTTCAAATAACACAATAATGATACAAGTATAGACTTTCCATTTTCAATACAAGGTCTGAATGACTTGGACTGGATTGGATGGCAAAGCCTATATTATCATGTACCTTGAAATACACATGACGCAATGCTAATTCTCTCCAACATAAAAACATTTCCTAAAAGAAATAGTTCTGGTTTTTCAATATCATGAAAACGTATTCATTAGAAATTTTGAGACAAGTTTAAACTCACCAAGCTTATTTTTGTCATTGAACTCCTGGTCATACATGGCGAACTTGCGAGGGTGATCCAGAATATGAAACTTTTTAAGTAGAGAGGTGATCACTTCTTTAGTCGTTGTATCACTGAAAGGGTAAAAAGAGAGCCATAATAAATGAATAAACTATTGTCTAACTTTAATAGAACATGAATGCAAGGTAATTATTCAAAATATTGTGATAAAATAAATTTTTGCCCATACTATTCTGAAAAGAAAAACCCAGAACAAATAAGAAGCATAATACCATTACTAAGCAACAAGGCTTTCTAGAATAATTTCTTCACCATGTATTTTGATCTAAAGCTAACAGAATGTTTTTAATTTTAATTTTGGTTTTGCTGAGAGCTTTCGAACCATGCTCCTTAAACAATTAAAACAATTACCAGGACACACCACAACTTATAATACAAACATGTCACTTGAAAAAAAGGAAGAAAGTTTGAGAGTCTAAAAACGCTAAGGTATGTTGGAGGGTATAAGGAGCCGAGCAAAGGTTAGAGTAAAAACTGAACTTAAATCATGTCACAAAAAAAGACAAAGAATAGAAACTAGGACAAGTAGCATGAAAACTAACAAGTGAACAAGGACTATGAGCTCCGGAGCTGTTGCCGTGGCAGACAAAAACGCTACCCACCTGGTAATGTGTAAAGATTTGTGAGTGTCACGAGGCATGTAGAAGGCAACGTGCTGAGTGTTCTCCTCTACAATGTGCTCTCGTGTCAGCAGCTCGTAAATTGATGGAGGGCGCGCCCCAAGCTCCATGGTGATAGGTCGAATCAAGTTCATGGTCACCTTAACAAAGCCCTGGAATGCTTCCTTCTCCGTCTATAAATACAAAGCATTATGATGATCCATTAATTCATCTTTTTGATAATGACATAGCCAACACTGCAAATCAAATAACCATAAGTTTTCTAAAGCACTTTTGATTTAAATATCTTTCAAAGATATGGGTTTTGCATATACATGAAATCATGAAATTGAACACCTTAGAAACCAAAAAGTTATAATTTTAAATAAATTAAACTAAAGACAAAAAGACTGTTGAACAATATATGAAGGGTCAAGGTTTTGGACAAATTTTGATTTGCTCCCCCTGCGGTAACCAAGCAATAAGTCTTCGCATAATGCATCAAAGTCAGGTGATGAAAAGGATGAAAAACGACTTTGTTGTTTATCCAGAATAATGGGGAGCCTACATTTGTATTGAGTACTGGAATAAATCAACTTTTTCCTCAGAAATACAATTCTGAAATATTCAAAAAATCTATGTAACAAATGCCTAAGTGTCCAGATTTGGCTTTGCTTAAGATCCATCTGCTTTAGCTCTGATGCAGAAAACAAATAATATCAATTTACAAAGACTACGTTTGTTATTCACCTTCCACTCATCTTATAGGTTATGTCCCTATACTGCTAGAAGTACCATCCAGTGAGAAATCAACCTGGCATGCTGTTTGCCTTGCCTAGCTATCAACTTACTATTTCGAAACTGGCCGCTGGCACAAAGTGATTGTACTTGGTGATCTTCCTCTTCAGCTCCTGCCTGTCCAGTGTTGCTTGGCTTGGGACCTTTGGGAGTTTCTCATCCGGAATGGTCCCTGACCTGTAGCCACTGTCTGTTTCGTCCTTTTCCTGGCCATGATAGGGGACAAGTACTTAGTGTAACTGTAAGTCTTCTATTATGAGTATTATATGGATTCTAAATAGGTACTCTGTAAATGAATTTACTACTTTCCAGTCAAAACTTTTGGTAAGTTGAAGCGTTTTACAAGGATACCAAAAACTTAACCGTCGATATTGGGTGTGAAAACGGAAATTGGGCCAACTATAGCATTTCACATTAAACAAATGTCATAGGTCCATATTGTAGGATCATCAATCATAGATGAAGAAAAACACGAAAACATCGCAGAAAATTTCCCCCAGTTTTAAAAAAGTTGGCATTCATGTCTATATAAGCATTTTGGCTCTAGGTAATTTGCTCTTTACTGACATTGCTTGTGAAGTTACCTTCTTGTGGTACTTTACGATTTAAAAAGGCTGACATTAATTCATAGTCAATTGCAACTATATGCCATGTAAGTTCATACAAAATGTTAAACTTTTTTGGAAAAAATGCAAGGAAGCATTTTTTTCAAACGTAGAGGGTTTACTAAAAAGAACTGAACCTAGCTAAGTCCCGCACCTAGGCGTCCAGACACGCCCCCTCCCCCACTCCTATAGTTGGCCCAATTTCCGTTTTCACACCCAATATCGACGGTTATCCAAAGGATCCAATATTTTGCAACATTAAAGAGAACAGAACTTTACAACTAAAAAGAAACATTTCTCCTACCGTAGCAGCATCTGTGGTTGTCTCTCCATCCCTATTGCTCTCCCTTGGTGGGGAGGGGGCGTGTTCTAGAGGATTTTGTGGCACTGCACCGGGTGGGGGAGGGGGCGTGTCTGGACGCCTAGGTGCGGGACTTGAGCTAGGTTCAGACTGGCGTCTGCGGGGCGAGGTGGACAGAGGGGAGAAGGATGATGATGATGATGGTGACAGGATATGTCTGCTCGGGCTGCCATGCTGCTGCTGAGGTGGAGGTGATGACGTCTGGCCAATGTCACCGCTGGGGGGCACAGTGACAAAGCCATCGCTAGCCGATCTAGACAAATGTTTGTACTGATGCTTCACTGCCGCCAGCGCCTGCACCTGGCCTGTCCCCCCTCCCTCCTGTTGCAGCGGGTGGTATTGGAGCTGTGAGTATGAAGATGCTGCCACCCCGCTTTGAGTTGGACTACCTCCTTCCCCAGGAAGCAGTCTGGTGGCAGAGCCAGGCCTTGCGCTGAGCTGGCCCAGAGAACGAGACGGCTCCAGGCGACCACGCGGGTGGAAAGCTGAGGTGGGCGGGGATGCTTGATTGCCATGGTCACCAGGCACGGAGGAGGAAGTGGTGGGTGTTACTGTGGACACCACGGCTGCTCCGTCGTCCTGTATTGACTTGCAGTTGAGGTTCACTTTTGGAACACAGTGTTGATGGCAAGTGTATTGGCATGCTGGATGGAGAGAGAGTGTGTGAGAAGAGGTAAATATAAATACTTCTCTAACATTGGAATGGCACTGGACTACAATTTAAGTCTAAAGTGTGAGAGATAATTATCCCAAAGCTGCTGCTGCTGATATATATACCAGAAACAAGTTATGTATAAGTGTGAATCCCACATACTGTTTTTGTTGTTCTAAGTATGCTATTTGAATTACATGTATTTGTAAACTTCTGATTTACATCTGGGTTGAACCATGGGTAGTACCCTGGTCTAGGTCATACTAGAAGTCAAATTTATATCATGATCGTGGTGATTTTCGTTTTTAATTAGCGTGTCGGTTTTTTATTTTGCTTATTTGTTTAAAATGGGATTTTCAAATTTGTATTAATACATAGACAGAGGGAAAAAGGGGGGGGGGAGAGATACGAGACATAGATTGGGGGGGTGGAGGGGTGTGAATAAATCCTACATTTACTCAGTGACTACTTCCTTTCTTGTCGAACCAGAGCCTCATCGTGCACGAAGAGCGGACTGGGTAACATCAGTTCAAGTGGCCAACTTACTACCCTTCGCTCAGTGTTAGCCATGTGAACCCTATGACCCCGTTGACCCTCAGCCACCAGGTGCTAAAAGACAAGTTGACACACAGACCTGGCTAATGGGGTGCACTCCAGTGTTGGAGATCGGTGGTCTCTCCTGACCAGAACGTGTGGTGAAAGATCTGGGTCAACATAGTTATTTCGATTTTTTTCTTAACGTCTTCGAAGACCTTCGGAGACCTTCATTTTACAGTAGTTTTAACTCCTCTCAACCCCATTCGATCTCTCTCTAACTTTATCAAACTTATTATTCAACTTCCTGTTCCTCTCTCTCTCTCTCTCTCTGAAACTTTTGCTCTTCTTCAATCTGTATCTTTCTTGCTCAAAACACCCATCTCCGTATGCTATAACTTTCTTAAGAAGCACCCCCCCCCACACACACACACACTCTGTATTTCCCTACACACACACACACACTCTGTATTTCCCTGTATGCCAGTCTTTCTCTTATTTTATCCTAGGAAAGTATCAAGAAGCAATATACGATGATATAAGCTCCTTTGCAAATCCAACTTGGCGACGGTGGTATGGAGTTGACCACCCTCACCCCCTCTCCCACCACCACCACCGGAATGGCTTTTCATACCGGAGTGCTGAAGATGACATCGGTACTCGGTGATTTGAAGTTCCCGACATCCTTTTAAATCTTAATAACAACTAAGGGAGTCGCACGCTATAAATACATGTACCTTGAAACAATCCTGCATCAGCGAGTAGACAAGATGCAGGTCGTGGAAATATCCATGTGTGTATTTCGAGAGATCGAGAAAAGGTGGGGAGGGTGGCAGTGGATGGCTTGTTATCTCCACACATTACAATTAAAGCTGCGTAACTATCATGACCTTCGAAAACAGCAGATCCACGTCAATGCTTTAACATATATACAACATCGCTTCATGTCAAGAAACACAAGACAGACATTTCTTATTAACCAAGACATTTCAGTTTAGTTGAACTGACTAAAGCGTGTTTTTCGAATTATTTCCGAAACAGTTTAAGATTGTGTTGTGAAGCCAGAGTGGATTATCATTGACGCATTGCAATATTTTCAAGTTGAAGTGAAACATACTGATACATTATTATACTGGTCTACGTGACTGCATTCTGGGAGAAGAGACTAGTTTCTCCTCACTCTCCCCCCACCCTCTCTCTCTCCTTCTGCATTATCTTCCAGTTAATGATTTCACGTGTCTTTCTCCTCTAAGAAATCTGTTTGTTTTTATAGCTCGAACCCAGCTCTGTTATCTGGTTACTCAGTTGACCTCCTCTGCTTCATTCTCCCTTCTCCAAATTCTCCACAGACACCAAAATTAACACACAGAGCAGCTGCAACTCTCACTGTCGATACCACTCACTAGGCGCCGCTATGAGATTGTGGGCCCACAAGGGAAGTTATAGGAGCAAACACTATTATTCCCATTAAAAAGCTTTGGCACCTTCAACACATAAGGTTGCAAATCATCACTAGAGAAGCAGCAGAGTCATAGTTAACAAAATGTAGTTTGCCTTTGGTCAGAGGCTGAAGGTCACATACATGGGATAATCTCTCTCTCTCTCTCTCTCTCTCTCTCTCTCTCTCTCTCTCGTGTTTCTAAGACGCCTACGCTCAAAGGTAAAGGAAAACATGACAAATCAACCGTCTTTCCACTACAAAAAGGGTTTAACAAAAAACGCCCACACTAACAGCAAACTCTATTGTTTTTACTTCCAGAATATTTCTATTTGTACGTTAACTATTCATAGTGCATGCAAACTGTACATGGTTGCCACTTCCACCCTCCACTCTTTTTCCACACAGTTACAATCTACTACACTGACAGTTTATTACTAATTCCCAGTCTATTCCTAAAGGAAAGTGACTGGCTACTCCTCCTGAACTCATAGCTCCAAACACGGACGGTACCGGTAGGAAAAGAGGTCTTACCCGCTCCCTAATTTTTACTAGTGACACGATTTTGAACTTTGCCTACAAATACGTGTACAAGCAGTAGACTTTTGGGTTTGAATTATAAACAGTAATCAATAGAAAATAAATGTATGCTCCAACATTTTCTACACATATAGTGATATACTATCTTTTCATTGGCTGCTTTGATAAATCATTCGGTGTTTTCCCCTGACTCAGCTACACCCTGACTACAAAAAAATGTACTATCTACAGTTACCTGCCTCTAGGAACGAAATACACACGGTTCATGAGTCCCATACCTGTTCATGTTTTGAAATTTCCGTGTGTGGAAAACGAGGGGGTGAGGGGAGGAAGAGAGAAAACTTAGATGATGGAGAACAACTGGCGTACGGTTAGCTACAAGTGCATAAAGTTATTGAAATGAAACAAGCAGTACCAACGACTTATCAACGCATAACATTGCGTCTGCATTTATTTATCTGCTGCAAAAAGACGTGGATCTGAAAATATAAGTTGTAATAGACTTGCGGTGCATTATGAACATTATGGACATAATTCATCCTGGTTTAAAAAAGAATAACAGGGAAAGGGTTGAAAGGCTTAAAGTAAATGCAAAATACATGAATGTTTGTTTTGTACTTGTAGTGGGTTTTTATCTTTCTTTGACGAATCCTGTGCCCGCCAATCACCTGGCTTATCCCGTTTAACGGGACATAAACCGCGCAGCCAGCTATCACACCGAAATTTTAGCACCTGTTGCCACCCAGAGAGATTTCGAGGAGAAAATATATTGAAGAGCACCATGGTAGGCCTACGTATTATTAGAACGATTATGTGGAATTTCTATCAGAGCGCAGTACAAGCCCGAGAGCAACAGGCACCGGGAGAGTTATAAATAAAATCCAAGTTGTTTCAATAGTACACTGTGACAAAAGCTTCAGAATCTGACAATCTTCTTAATATACAATGTATATTCTACAGTTGGAACCATTGAACCGGTAGATACACGTGTATATATATGCATTTAATACCGATTTGCTTAGAACTCGGCGACTGCGATAGTACTGTATTTTTTATCATGACTGTTTTATCTGTTATTGGTTTTGCACCATTGTTTACCGCCTCACAGTAACTAACAAATTCAAATCTTCTGAAATCTAGGATGGCTTGATCTTTGAGGTGAACATCAGAACTCACACTAACCTAAGTAAAACTTTAGGGAAAACAAACATTAAAACGAAAACCTGTTTCTTCTGCAAGATCCAATTTCTTATCTGATGGGGGTTTTGGCAAGGTACTGAGGGAACGGGATAGGACAGAGCAATAACAACATGGTAGACTCACTAGACTGAACAGTTACAAGGAGAGGCGAGGGAGAGATGTATCACGCCAGGAGAGGGAGAGATGTACCACGCCAAGGTTAAACATACCTTACATACAGCTGAGCACAGGATACAGCACACCAGATATGTTCAATGACATCACAGGTGTAGGTTTAAACAGTCATACCCCCCCCCCCATAAAACACATAAATTAAAAAGATACAATAAGTGCGCCCAGCTATACTCTCTTCAAAATCACCCTTAAAAGTAAAAAAATAAAGCACTGACGTATCCACAGAGAACTATTTCTACTTTTTATTAAAGGTAACAATGGCTCAGAGATTCGCTTTCTACAAGATCAAAGTGCAAAATATTTACACCGCTACGAGTCGATAAAAATTGTAACACGACCCCCTCTCCTCTCTATCCCGTTTATCTCGTCTAAGTAACCTGCTTCACATTTACATTAGTATGTGTAGTCACTCTCCCTTCTTTTACTTTTTGCTTTCACTATTTCTTTAGGTTTGCACCAATTTCGAAACTAAAACATTTTCATTAAACAAATTGTTTTAATATAAAAATCATGAAGGGTGGGGGTGCTAATAAGTACTATAGAAAGTCCACATCAAGCGTCTAATTCTGAAGTTCAAATCAACCTGCGAAAAAAACACCCACTAAAGCTGCATAAGTCTGCTTAAATGGAGCTTCTACATCCCAAAATTCAAAGTGACCATTTACTAAAATGCTATCCTGGTGGTCGTTTAGACAACCACTACCTGCCTGCATATCTCTAAAATATTCAGAGTCTCCCAAACTAGAGCTAGACGTTGAGATCCAGTGGTGACCAGAGGCTCGCAACAACATTCCCAGGTTGCCCCAGCAAACAGAAACACTCGGCGACTCTGCTCAAACAAGTGCAGAGCACAAACCAGGACATAACAGTCACAACACCGATTAACGCGGAGAGAGAGAGAG
The DNA here is from genome assembly GCA_019649035.1 of Elysia marginata. Lineage (NCBI taxonomy): Eukaryota > Metazoa > Mollusca > Gastropoda > Plakobranchidae > Elysia > Elysia marginata. The sequence goes on along the minus strand of BMAT01010253.1, from coordinate 80,083 downwards.
AGAGAGAGAGAGAGAG
>BMAT01010253.1:75876-80040 GCA_019649035.1 Elysia marginata | reverse complement strand
AGAGAGAGAGAGAGAGGGAGAGAGAAAGAGAGAAAGAGATAGAGAGAGTGAGTGAGAGAGAGTGAGCGAGAGAGAGAGAGAAAGAGGGAGAGAGAGAGGAGGAGGACAACATTATCAAGTAGGTCCAACTTTCGCACACTCAATTACATACAATACAACATATAACAAGTTTTACATAATCATAAAGGAACCCCGAAGTTATAGCGAATAAAAATAAATAAATAACATCTATGAGTTTGAAAAATAAACTCAAAATGAGTTTAATGACTCTTAATTTATTCATGTCCCCTTTAAATAGGAAAGGAAAAGGTATTGCACCTTTTCCTGGTTTACATCAAAACTATATTAATATATACCTCTTCGGTGCTTTAGTTTTATAAAATCATTTCGCTCAAGAGATTTCATAAGCCCAGGAAAATATTTCTTTTCAGAACTAATTAAAGTGATAGAACATACTGCTGGCGTCAGAGATATCTACCCAAAATAGTGGGAGAACTTAAGTCTTCGAAATGGTTTGCTTTGTTTGTTCGAAGATACAAAACTAAAACAAATGTACTACGTGTGTCTTTATCTCTTAGGAAAAAAAATTCTAAAAAGTGTCTTGGTATCTGCATAGTGCATAGCAGAGGAGGAGATATTGAAATCATACGAAGACGAAAACACTTTGACAAGGAGGAAAAAAAATAGTTAAGGGTGTGGGGAGGTGCTCACCTGAGTCAGGCAAAGGCCTGTCACTATTGATGTCTTTTCTCTCTTCGTTGGTAGTGTTCATAAGGTTTTGTTGCCTATACTCCCTACCATGGTAGCTATGGCAATGCCCGCGAGAATAAGGACGCGGATCCGAATGGTATAGCTTTTGAACGTCATTGGGACGGTTTCCGCCAAAAGCCTGCTCGTACCGGGCAGTGATGTCCTTGACCCCGTGGCGCGCCCACTGCGGCTCAGAGTCTGGAGGGGAGGAGCCTGGGGTAAAATCATCCTCTTCGTCTTCCTCGGCACCAGAGATATCACTCAGGTCAAGGTCAAAAGAGCGAGAGCGGGAGGAGAGCGAGGAAAAAGCCGAGGCGGCGGCGAGAGGTCCGGCCGAGAGGTCAGACTTGGCCGTGGAGAAATGGTCGCTGAGGTCAGCGTCACTGAGGTCTGATGTGGCAGTGTCGTAGGTGTCGTTCGACTCTAAGTCCGAGAGGCGGTCACTTACGGCAGATGGAGGCCTTGGGACCGACTCGTCACGAGAAGAGACGGCGGTCTCGTATATATTATCACAGATGGGTTCATCACAGGTTGCCGAGGATGTGGGGCGGTGGGGTTGCTGGTCTGTAAGGTTATGATCAGAGGAGCCTAATGGGTTACAAGGCACGCTGGCTGCACGGCAATAAGAACTAGGCCTGGAGGATCGAGAGGAACCCGACAGGTCTACACTTGCTTCACGGTCGGGCGGACAGCACGGGTTGCTGTAACGAATGTTGCTCGCAGAATGCGTTGCATGTAGCGAGGAAGTATCTTCTCTATGGTTTCCTGGCGCGGCGTTAAGCTCCACCAGAGAGCGACTTCTGGTGCTAGGGGGACAGGAGTATTGGCGTAATGCGTGACCTGTTGAGACTGGGTCAAGGTCATCGTCCGTGTAGTCACCTTCTTCGTGAATGTGCAGGTCTGAGCCCAACGAGCAAGAAAACGCGAATGAGGACGTGTCGTCGTCCTCTTCATCGTCATTGTCGGCATCGCCTGCGTCAATGGGATCGCCACCGTTGCTGGAACATAACGTGGAGGTGGAAGAGTAGCGGGCGTCCTCACTATCCACAGAGAAATTCTGGGACCATTTGGCAGCTTTGCATTCTTTAGGGGTGGGCAGAAGATCGTCTAAACTGACCTCTTTACATTCTTCTAGGGAAATATTACGAGGCTTGGCGTCAGGTCCACACTTTGGTTTGTCAGCATTTTCTTTAATGTCACTTGACGTCCTACTTGGTTCGGCAAGGTCTGGCACGGACATGCGTTTGTGATTATCGTCTTGTGCAGAGCCCAAGCCCTGGGAGTCGAGACTACAACAGCTGTGGCGAACACCACGCGACGTAGCCGGGTCAGCTTTGGTCCTTGCCAGGCGTGCCATTTCCTCACTTGGGATGGAAGAGTCCTCACGGCAACGTGTGAGGTCGGCCAGGGACTGTGTCCTGTCATATTGCTTGCCGTGGCTAGACCTAGGCCTAGACAGTCCATGAATTGACCGCCGTTGGTGATGGGGTTGTTCAGAGCCGTGGTGACCAGCCCCATCCAGCAGCAACCGGCTATTCCGTTTCATTTTCCTTAGCATCCTCTCCCAGTCTTCCACAGAGCGCCAAATAAGAGGCTCGTGCTTTGCCTCGGCAGTCTCTTGGTCGCTAGAATGACAAATAGGCTTGGCTTCCTCATGGCTAACGGAGTCAATGCTTTCCTCCTCTGAGTCTGTGGCTTTAGAACTGCTCATTCGCCATATCCTTTGTCGCTCTTTCTGCTGCAGTGTCCGGTCACAGAAAGCTTTTAGGTCGCCGAAGATGTCTTTACTGGAACCCATGTTAGACAGACTTCTCAGTAACATTTGAGACCGCCGGTTTGCCTTGAACTTCTGGAACTCTTGCTCAAACTCTAAGAATGTCTCGTCGTTGTCGAAAAAGTCGGCTAGCATGTCGTCGACATATGATGGCCGATGCAGCGTATCCCTGTCGGGGTATAACAAGGGAGAGTCCCGTGGTCCTCCCATTTTTAACCTGAGGTTAGCTGAGTCGTTATCAATATTGTCATTATCGTCGCTCTCGCACCTACTGTGAGCAACATTGTCATTGTCATTATTATTGCTATTTCCATAATTCTCTGTGTGATGTCCTTCCAAGTTTGAAGTCGGCCCGCCCTCCTCAGCCGAGACTGATGAGTGGTCAACAGTTGGGTCCTCGCCGCTCCCGTTAACCGTCTCAAAGACCCGGTCAAACTCCCTGAAGTGCTCGTCACCGTTGATAAACTCCATAAGGATGTGACTAATGCTGGATCGAGGCAGAGCGAGACTACTTCGCCTGTTCGCGCGATGATGAGGTTCGAACAGGCCACTACGGCGTTTAAAATCTTCCCTAAGCCCGAATGAATCTTGGCGCGGCTGGTCACAGTTGTTAAATTGTGCAGAATAAAAGTCTCTGAAATCGTCCCCGTCAACGCACTTGGAGAAATTACTATCCCGTTTGGAAAAATCAGGTTGAAAAGTATTAGAGATTTCTAGTCTATTTAAGTTACGGTGTCTCAATACAGGCTGTGGGAGGCTTATTTCAGGTAGACCTGTTAAACCGTCCGCTCTCTCAAAGCGAGCCTTATTTTGAAAGGGGGTATTTTGTTTTTCTTGGCGGGATATTTCATTGGCGTTCAAGTCTTGTGTTGCAGCTTTCAGTCGTGCCAAGTCCTTGCCAGGCAATTGATGGCTCGAGCTGAATCTTCGCTTGCCAGGCAATTGATGGCTCGAGCTGAATCTTCGCCTGTTTTTGCAAACGTTGTTGGGACGACAAATCACCTCAAGTTCCTCGTTCAGGTCGCAGAAGGCGTCGTCATCTTCAGCGGTGTGTGATTGAACACTCAGATCGGCGTCCACAGAAGATGGAGGTCGGTGGTTCGCTGCCCAACACTCCTTCTTCAGGCGGAGAAAATCGCGCAGATCTTGCTTGAATTCCTCAAAGTCTCGTTCATCCCGGAATCCGTAGAGGAAGTAGTTGTAGCAGGTGGAAGGTAGGTCGGAATAGCTGAGATTTAGGACGTTGTTGAAGTTCACATTACTAAAAGAACATGGGGCACAATCGTTCACCTGATAGCTAGGAAATAACGTCGAGGAGTTGTTTGAGACGGAGGAAGCAGAGCAGTGGAGATTAGGTTTACAGTTGCTTACGGGCGTCTTGCAGTTTTCCATCCCTCCATCAATTAAAGAAAAAGGCAAGTCTGCTGCACCACCCTAACAAACACGATGCAAGGGATAGTGCCTTTTTTATTTGTACCTTCACTAAACGTTTGACTAAGGGTTCCGCCGGTTAACTATGTTTTCAGCACAAACTCCAGGTAACCAATCTGCAGTCTCTATCTGTCAAACCGGTTATGCACTAAAAACAACAGATCCGTTGTTTCACCTTCCTTGTGCTCAGTAATCCGAGTGCGCCGCTC
>BMAT01010253.1:63376-70876 GCA_019649035.1 Elysia marginata | reverse complement strand
GAGCCTGAGCCCTATGAATATGAAAACATGAGGATCAGCTTATCCACATGGGTATGAATTTGTTTGGCAGCTTGGACTACTCTTGCCCTCTTGCCATTAAACTACCACGAACATCAGGTTTACGATATTTCTAACGCTAGACTTATGGCATTTTCCAACACCAAAAGAAACGCCTCAGGGATCTGGAAAGAGGCTAAAAACCCTATATAATATCAGGATACTATTATGAGCCCATATGGTCCACACAAATCTCATGCTTACCTTACGCAAAAAGTCAGATATACCACTCGGGATTCATGGGTCTGGCTGAATAAAAAGCATACTTCGAGTTCCGCTTGAAGAAAGATGTTTTGAGATGCTGATCTTGCGATTCGTAAAACAAAAGTTCACCCATAAGTCAACGTACAAAGTTCAATACGATCCAAATGATTATCGGTCTAAAATTTGATACTGTTGCTCTAAACTGCTTGTTCCTCGCCGGTGCAAAGTGTCAAAAGAGGCTTTCATAATAGGCTGAAAGATACCTAGGATAAACCTTGTCAAGAAGCAAAACAGAAAGCTCCAAATAAAATGGAAACTACAATAAATCACACCTTTAATGGAAACCCTTGCTTTAAGTCAACTCTGTATGGTAGTTCCGTTTCGTACTTCTTTACAAATTATGTTTGTATTGGTTTAAGTGAACTTTTGTTTAATGTCAATCCTTTCTTTTTTCGGTCTCGGGGTGTTGACTTCGGTAGGATTGGGATGATGAAACCAAAAGGGGGAGACAGGGGAACAAAGACTATACTCGTATAATACACTAGTTAACAATCATGAAATATTTTAGGTCAGAGAGGTGGGATTCAAGCTAGCTCTCATCGCTCTCAAAACGATTCCAGAAAAGTATCTTACAACTCGATGGTGTTCTTGTATCCCTTCCCATCCCCACCACCCCAAGCACACAAAGCACAAACAAATTGTCCAAGTGAGCATGAGAAGAAAAACTATCTCGCATGACAGACGTTGGAGTAGACAATATCAGTTGGCGGGATGACTGACGGGAGAGAAATAGAGAGAGAGAGAGAGAGAGAGAGAGAGAGAGAGAGAGAGAGAGAGAGAGGGGGGTGCTTCTTCAAGAACTAAAATACAAAACAATGGCAAACACGTAGTTGACCTCAATAAAGCCGGCGCGGTCAGTAGAACACGAGATGGTGAGCTCTATGTTGGATCATGGAAGTCTAAAAGTGGGTCGCCAGCGTGACAAGGAGTTGGTCGAGATATCTAGTGCCAACACTGGGAGCTCCTTCAAGAGTGTTCAGAAAATTCTTCGATTCTAGATTTATACCTAGATAAGGGCGAAAAGGTGATGACATAATGACATGTAGGAAAACAGCTAGGAGAAGGGCTGGGTGTGACAAAATGGTGGAATGTAGAATGTAGATAATAGCGTATGAGGTTGACCATGATCGTGTACCACTCAGTTAGCATTAGTTTAGGAGCCTCGGAAACCTTTAAGCACAACGGAGCTTCTGTTAAAAAACCTGAAATTTCCTATACACAAGACAAAAATATAATAGTTTCTCTGTGATTAAAACCGATTGCGCAAAATCAACCCTGGCTTGGCTCCTCAGTTCAACATTTGGGCCTCGCACAGTCAAGCCCGGCTTGTGGCTCAATCAGACGCTCCCTACGTTCACAGCTTTGGGTTCTCTGAGTAAATGAAGGCCTAGGTTTCAGTTCTTTGCCCAACACTCATCACTGCCGCGCGTCAGTAGATATGGCTCAGCAATTTCAAGCTAAGAAAACAGCGATTTAATTCGTGGCGTGCATTCACTCTTGCAGTCTCTGCCCCCAAAAATGTTTAAATTGTTATTTCCTAGTATATGTCATAATATTTTAATGTATTTTGAAAAACTCTAAAGAATTATTCAAAGGCTGTGATCTGAAAGAGGTGGAGACAGCAGACAAGGGAGTTGGCAACAACTTGCAGATAGGTTTAATACATACTTAAACTCGGAATAAAGCACTTTTGATAAGTCTTACCTTCAGCGAAAAAAAAAACATAGAGAGAGCGCTCTTTAAAATCTCACCAATCGCATTCCAACTTTCGGTTTCTCTTTGGACTTAACGTACAACTTTTAACAGAAAAGTATGCAAAAAAGCAGCAACTTTTGTAGTTCAGACGAGCGAACAACGCTAAATTTGTTGTCTTACTTTACTTCAGTCTCCATTTCCGCCATCAAGGCTGTACGCAATGCTTGAATGCAAAAGGTATTCTAAATGATCATATAAATCTAACTACCATCAACAGCATAAGCAAATTTTTTATCAATTCATCGCTGTAATTCCTCTATGTCTGTCTGTATCTCTCTGTCCCTCTCAAATCAAACCACCCACTCGCTTCCAAAGGGAAAAAAGAACAGAAAAAGACATCTTCGAATGCCTTATTTCTCATCACAGTCACTGTTTACATCCACATAAACCACCAAATCGAGAGAGAACAACAAGTTACCCTACAGACACCACCGTTCAAGGCAACTGCCACCGACAAGAGAAGACAGGGGACTCCTGGGACTGAAATGCACAGATTATGTACATAATACTATAGTAAAATACAGAACGATAGCTGCTACAGTATTTACCTAACAATGCGTAACAAGCTGGTAACTACAAGGTAGGTGATGAGAGGTGTGAGTGGTGTTTTTTTTTGTCCCCAGAGCTAACGCAGCAAAACAAACAAAAAAATAATGCTAGTGGACAAGACGGGAGAATCCACAAAAAGTCGTGCTTAGAGGCGCGATGTAAGAGGGTTCTTTGAGAAAACTTGATGTTCTCTGAGCTTGTTAAATGTGTCTAGTTTACTTCACACACACCATAATATAACGTTACTAAATGACAACAATAGTAGTGACAGTCATGCAAAGTTTAGCTTTATGTACCATCAGAATGTGCCTTGTATCTTGCCAGAAAGCTAGGGTATCTAAAAAAAATTTGATTTTGCCTCAGATCGATTACAAAATTATTTTACCTTGCAAGGTGTTCAAGTTTGCAACATAGCAGCAACTAGCGATTGGATGGTATCTGATAAAATCTTGGAAATCTATTTATATATTTTTAACAAAACATGCTTAATTTTGAATCCTACAAAAAAATGAAAACCGTGCGTGAGAAAGAGAGAGAGAGAGAGAGAGAGAGAGAGAGAGAGAGAGAGAAAGAGAGAAAGAGAGAGAGAGAGAGAGAGGGGGGGGCAGAGAAGAGAGACACTATGAACATCAACAAACACGCTGTTTTCAGTTTTGATTAGCAGGTGAAATGCCGCGAGGAATGCAGTTATAGTGTTGTCTTTTGTAAAACAAACTTTAAAAAACTAGAATAACTTAATAAGCACACAGTCATGCCTTTATCTCAAGCTGCAATTCACCACAATATCACAATACACGCTATGAAACAAAGCAAATGTTTGCCATGACATGTAATAAATAGCTCCACAGCAATTAACTCAGAATATAATTGTAAGTGACATAAGCCTGGAATGAATTGATAAACTTAAACTTTAACGCATTCACTTTACCATTACAGCCGTCTTGATTTCTACAGATAACGCTTCGGTGGGTGAGGGGTGTCAAAATAAAAAAAAAATTACGATTATAATGGACGAAAAGTTTGTTTGCTAGAACTTAAAGCGTTCAAGATGGGAAACTGCATTTATTTTTATTTCTAGTAGGAAATCAGACACCAAACGCATACATAGATAGATAGATAGATAGATAGATAGATAGATAGATAGATAGGTAGCTAGATAAATAGATAAATATTAATTATGATCTGCCTTCCCATGTCAAGACACAGTGTTTTCTTCACAAACGTTTCTGTTCTATGGCTCTTGACATGGGAAGGTAGATCATAATTAATATAATGCTCCAATATTGTTGAGCACTTTATTATTGTGTTAATGCACAATTACTTTTATAGATAGATAGATAGATAAGGAGAGAGAGAAGGCGAGAGATGAGTTAGAGAGAAAAGAAGGGAAGAGGGAAAAGAGAAAGAGATACATGTATTTCTAAACAGACAAATAGAGACTCATAGAGACACAAGCTCAACATATCTAGTGCAACTAAATCCGTGTTTATATTATAATTTTTGTGTACCACAATGAAACTGACATTCCTACACAGTGACATTAACACAGTTCTTGTTTACCACAAAAGATGCCCGATGGTGAATCTAAAGAAAAGTAACACAAAAATAAATCACTTTGCTTTAAAAACGTGCCGACGTGTTCTACTTTCCATATAACTGATTTTTTCCCCAGGCAAACTAAACTTACACATTAAAAAAAATTTTCTTACACAAGCGAAGCGTTAATGTCAAGGAACTAATAGAACACAATCAGGCATAGAACATAGTACACAGTGGCTTGCTATTACTTTTATCTAAACACACATCTATAAATAGATTTTCCAGAAGCACGCAGAAGTTGACTTTTAGTCATTACATACAGTTTTTTTAACTACTAATTTTAGAGCTTATCTGTTTGCTATGAACTAGAAAAGTTTTTACAACGTTTAGTTTGCAGAACTACATCCTTGGACAGGCGATAAAAAACCTAATAACATGTATTGCACTTCACGGTAATATTGAGCTAAAATCAAGAAGTGGCGCCAATTAACCTCTTATTGTAATGCCGAAAACTGTTACTACATATGCCCTTCATGAAACGACAGCATTACTCTCACGCTAATCAAACCAAACTTGGGGTTTCTAGTAAGACGGATTCATGATATAATGATGAATACAGTACAACTTACAGGCGACAGCAAATCTAAACCTTAAAATAATTGGTTACATCCGATGGGAAATAAAGAATAGCGAAAATCACATAGAAAACTTCATAAGAATATGGCTTTAGTAATAATACACAAAGCGTAGCGCAATACTAAGGAATCTAAAGAGATGGACACCGATAACTCAAGGGTGTAATAGCAACTGTCTGAGAGATCGATGTTTAAGCTATAGAGTCACTCACTCTCTCAACGGATAAAAAGTGCTTATGATGAAGTACGCTCTATGCTGCGAGGGCAAGTAACGGACTCACAGGCTCGAGAGCAGAGTGCTGATTGACAGAGCAAGGTAACAAGGAACACCCTCAGCTCACATTCGCAGCCAGACTCACTCACTCTCTCTCTCTCTCTCTCTCTCTCTCTCTCTCCTCTCTCTCTCTCTCTCTCTCTTCTTTGCTGAAGCTTATCATTCTTACTTTTGATCATTGTATTTTTGTGTATCCATGTCTTTTTTGTCTTTATCCTACTTCTTGTTCCGCTATTCATTCTTTATTTCACTTCTTGATTCTATCTTCATTCCTTCTTTTTTATATATATTCTCATCACCTGCCGGCCTTTAATACTCCCAAGCAATTATACACCTTCACTTCCCCCTTTCTTTCCTTCTCAAACCTCCCATCCAACCTCTCCTCAGTTTATCTATCTCTCCACCCTCTTTTTTTCTCCTCACAGACAAAAACTAGAGTTCACACATAGCTGCATCTTTTCTGCAGGCTCAGGTTTAACTACCTCCCAGTCTGCGCGACGACAGGGAATGCATAATGATGCTTTGCGAAAGTTTCCCCCCGGTCTCTCAGTGAATCTCATTAGAACCTGGAAGGATGAAATGAGAACGTCCTTTGGGAATAGTAATTAGCAATGGAGCATCTTCGACAGTGTGCTGGGCAGTGGAAGACTTATCTATTCAGGTTGAGTAGAAAGGGGTCGCACTAGGTTACCTACCTAAGCCTCCGTAGTGAAAAAGACGAACAGTATGAAGTAAAAAAAAATAAATAAATCATTTACTTCTTTACAGATCTTTCCAACTTCAGTTTTTAATAAAATTACAATAAATGAGATCTCATCTTCAGTGGGCCGGCGAATTCAAAATTTATCGAAAAATTTAGAGATAAGTGAGATCTACCTACGGTGGCATGACGGGTCTGAATAACGGCGGTCTACTACGAACTCATGCACATCCCCGCTAGAGGGAAGAGACATTTTTGTAAAGGAAAAAATTGCACAAGCGTTGAGCCGTGAACTTGTGCGCGCATAATACACAGGAACCGAAAGCATTTCCCGCGGTCAAAATTTAGTTATTTTGTCTCAAAATGAAGTATAAAAAATGTTTAAAATAAATTTAAAGTTAAAAAATGAGCTGAGAATTAGGAGTCAGCACTCAAATTTATTTCGCTACCAGAGCTTCAATACGGAATGTTCCTTATAAAACCCTGTGCCGGTTAGAAATCAAGTAATTCAATTCTGACAGGAAAACAATTTTTTTTTTACTTTGCAGTGCAATCAAATGCAGATTATTGATGTGTTACCGCTGATGAATTAATTGCATTTGGATCAAGCATAAATATGCAATATTTTTGCTAAAAAATCGATATCAGAAAATTAAATTATTGGGGAACGTAACTACAACAATATATTAGCAATTCCTCCAAGCCTTTCAAGCTATGAAAAAAACCTGGCGCAAGTTAATGCAGCGTGTTCACTTAAAATAAAAGAGTATCTTTTTTTATTTCTTTTCAAGACACGGACTTGGAGAGGAGAATCGCTGGACCTGCAACCATCAACAAAAAAATCGACGCCACAGTATTGTATCAATCCACCACCTTGTTTCTAGACATACACACATGTCTTCTTTGTTCTAAAGCTAGCTTATTCCATTTTAATTAAGTTTAAGAAAAAAATTGCGGAAAGTCAGTGAAAGAAAGATAAGGAGAAAGACAGACAGGAGTATAGAATGATAGATTTATATATAAGTGTTACCAATAATATTGATGATAATGTTGTGGATTAGTTCCACCATATATCTGCTCTGACGGCTACAAACAAACGTTAAAAAAAAAAGAAAAGAAAATGTAGAGAGAAAATTAGTCCAAGTCTTTTCTTACCAAAACCACATCAACAGCTGCAGCAGCGAAGAGTAAGATACACAAAATTCGTGGAAGTTTCAAACTCAAAATGGGTGCATGTATTTTCTACAGATTCCGCGGCCACATACGTCGTGTAAAGGTTAGCCATATGTTCTCGTGCTTTCTTTATCCAACATTCTAACTGAGGCGTGTTTTTTTTTTTTTAGGAAACAACTGGAAAAATCAGACAAACTCTAAGAGAATACGATTATAATGAATTAGGGATTACGATGGTGAAAAGTAACAAGACAAGAATTAAGTGCATGCAATGATCTGAAAGAGATAGTAAAGTGCGGTTTAAATATTAAACAATCTATGGTAGTTCAACCTCAATCAAAGTTTGGATAAAAATTGAAGGGGAGAGCTGTGAAAAATGCATAAAGAGGGAAAATGGAGGGGTGAGGGAAGACAGAAAAACGAAGTTTGGATACTTTAAGGATATAGAGCTGGAGATTTTCAGAAAGGCCAAAAGCATATCTATGCAAAAGAGAGCAGTACAGCCGGAACAATAAAGAAAGCCACGGCGATAGGAACAAAAAAAAAAAAAAAAA
>BMAT01010245.1:70463-82844 GCA_019649035.1 Elysia marginata | reverse complement strand
TCTATATCTTTCCATTTGACCACAAGGTGTTGACTTTTAGCGAAGATAGATCCAAAGCTGTTGACTTCATGGGAAATTAAGTTACTTAAATAAAGAAGGAAAAAAACGGGACTGTTGAGAGGTGTTGACTTTAACCGAGAGTTGACTTCAAGCGAGTTGACCTCTCGCGGATTCCACCAGACCTGCCAACCAGTATTTTGCTTCACAGTAATATTAGGGTTTACTCGCAGTAATTTTTTCGAAGTCCACAGTAATACCGCAACGCGTAACAAAACAAAAAAAACGAGAGAAAGAGAGAGAGACTTGGTTACATTCTATCTTCTATCTCTAGACAATTGCTAGAACTAAGAATGATGGTAATGTGCGACTTCAATCACATGTATTAATTACAGCAATATTCAAGAAATTAAATGGTACATAAGGAAGCCCTTCAATTTAGAGCTCCTGAACTGAATCTTGCAAAATTAAACATTGAACTGGTGTACTTATTAGACAGCTGCATCTATATGTAGAGCTAGGTGAGAGAATTTTACATGGAAAGAGAACCTTTGGTATTGAAAAATAAAAAGAATAACACAATAAGATCCTTACTAGAGATCAATCTATCATTTCAGATTCAGTGCACGATGATGCTCTATCATATGTTTATGCTATTTTCTTACTCTCTTTTAATAGTTTTATGACTCTCTAACATAGTCATTGTTTGGCTCAGCACATATCTATATCTAGGTCATGGGTACGTTAGATCATCTTGTCCTTAAATTTATAAATGAATGTTTAATGTGAATTTGTGACATCATTGCATTCTATGTCTCTAGCAACTTTTTTCAGGATGATTCTAGATCTATATGTAGTCCTACTAATCCACAATAGCATTAGAATCTACCGATGTTTAGCTTAGGTTTGATTATAATGATAGGCATAGTGACTAGTCTCAGGATTCTCGTCATTGAGAAATGTAGATCTAGTTTAAGTTTGCACTCGTATTCATTATACTATCGTCTAAATTTGAAACTACATATAAATCTACCCTTGTTTAACACTTTCTTTTTTCCCCTTTCATTGTTCGTAGAGTACCGTCCTCAAATAGTTAGTAGAGTTTGTCCTAATTATATCTATGGACCTGTAGGCATAAGTGTGTCATGCACCTTCAGTTTTACTTTCACTTCAATTTCAGCATCTTTTTGATTGGTTCTTTTAGTATAGCCTTGACATTGTTCAGGGCCAAGGCTACAATGCCGTGCATGCACGGTATGGTCCCACGCTTTAGTGATCCCCCGGTCTGTATGGTTACTATGGTCATACAGTAGTCATCAAACAATAAAACAATAAAGAAAGGCACCCTTAGATGCAGATTAGTGGCTTCTGCATCCCTACCATCAGATTATTGCGAGCATACAAGGGCCACGCTCTAAAATCTGAGGCGGAGTCACTCCTTTCTTATCATTCTATTGTTCGCATGTGAACACAACATGCACATCCCTATGCACTGACCACGAGCATCAATGGCATAGAGTCGGGTCTTGGACCGCAGGAACATGAAGCATTGTGACCTTGACGTAATAAGTTTAACTTCAATAATTATTCTACAGGCTGCGATACGGCTACTCGGAAAAAAATGTACACATTCGATAAAAAAAAAATCGGAAATGGGTTACGTTCACGGGCCCCACGCCATAGGACTACACAACGCACTTCCATATTATTACTTGACCGGTTGGTGGTACACATACATGTACCTATCGATAACTTCATCACGCAAGTAGGCCTACGCGACGTAGCATTGTAATCGGACAGTTTCAATATCGGGATCGCATTTCTGGGTACAAAACGAAACATTGAGTAACCTTGACCTACGCTTATCAACACGCCGTAATTTTACGGTAGTTGCCCGTAACCCGTAATTTTTTTCGCACCACCGTAATAAATTACGGGCAAACCGTAATGTTGGCAGGTCTGTTCCACTGTATGTGCACTTCAATATGTAATGGTCCCCTTGGAATACACACACACACACACACACACCAAAGAACAAAATAAGCTCAACTGAAAACCAACACAAGCATCTCTGAATCAAGCAGTGTGCAGATTGGACACATGGTGTTCTATTACAACGCCCAGTTTGAGAAGTTCCTTTCAGCTTAAGAGACATTCCTAGTTTCGCACCTATTTCCCGCGCATGACAGTAGTACTGCAGATTTATCACCAGCAGCTAATTTGATTTGACAACCGTGCTGCATTATCTTGCAGCAATGTCTGTGCATTTGCAAAAATTACTTATTATTTAAGATGCATTAAAAATTGCATTTTTTGTTTTTCAGTTGGTGATTTTAAAAAGATATCTTTCCCAAGTTGTGATGTAGATATAGGTCAAAACCGTAATGTGCTTTCAATAAGTAATAAGATACATGCCTCAAAAGTACTCTATGTTTTGTTATGTAAACTAGCTAATAAATATTCCAACTGACCAGACACCATCATGTAGCGGACAACATCGTAGTTGGCTCCGGTGTCAAACTGGGCATGGCTGATGAAGCCAAGGTCCAGTTCGTTTCCTCTTCCATCCTCCCCTTCTTCCTCTGCCTCCTGGTCAGCATTCCGGTCGGATGGTTGACCAGTTGGCAGAGACAGAGTGGACGTACTGACCAGCCGCTGCAAGATAGACTGGTAGCCTGGGGGTGGTGAAAGTAAGGAAAATGTGTATTTTGATTGGTTAATTGGAAAACTATTCTGGGATGGAGAAAGCAGGAAAATATTTTTTTTACATTGAATGACATATCATGCAATCCATGCATTGATAGTTGAACCTTATACACATTTAGTAAAAAATAGCACAATCATTATATAAAAGTAAGTGCTTCTTTTTGGATAGAGCTATATTTTTCTAAAATGTCTCTCTCCAGTCTTTTGTTTATTTTAGTTACGAGGTAACCAATTCTTTTTGTTTACTTAGAAACAGCCATCTATCTCCTTCAACACAGTTTAGACAAATGATTAAAAAAAAAAATCTGAAAACGAGCCTAACGCTGCATCCATCATAAAATAAGTGCCATAAACACACGTTGTGCAATAAGCAATAAATGGATGAAAAAAAAAACAACTTTCAAAACCTGACATATAGACATATAGACAAACATTTAGCATCTCTCTCTGTTAACAATAATGTGCAGTACATGTATAAAAGAAACACAAAAAAAAGGAAATTACATTTAAACATTTTTCTTCTCTTTTTTTCTTCTTTGGCTTTCCTTATAATTTTTTTCTAAAGCATGTTGGGGTAGTCCTTTTACAGAGACAATTATGTATGTTTGCCAGGTCCATACCTAGCAGGTGTATCCAGCTGAGATCTCTGGCTGCCTGGCGGGCTTTGTTGACCTTGTCATCATAGGTCTCCGCTGGCCGCGGCTCCTGGGCTTCTGTCATTGATGCCAGCTCTTCCTCAATCTCATCTACGGAAAAACACATAATTATAGAATCAAATGTAATTTTAGGTGGAAAAAGTGGTTTGACAAATCAACATTACCAAGAGTTTGTACACAACTATATGGTTGCTTAAACCACTACGCAGGGAATTGGACTGTAGCCCAGCCTTCCAGCACTTACAACAGCTAGGTAAGCATTACTATTGGTAGGAATTATTTTATTGATGCCATTGGTGCCAGTAGATATGAAAAAGGCTTTTGATTGATACACATACGCATTGATGACGATCAACATACTGGCCATAACAGCTAGACAATTTGAATACGTTGAGATCAAATCTACAACTTGGTGAAACATCTAGATGTGCGCAAAAAAATCTGTTTTATGCATTTTTAAATTCAATCTTACTTTTATAAACTTTCTTCTTCTCTCCAAGAACGTATCCGCTGAGCAGATCTAGAGATACAAAATCTGGGACTTCAATCGTCCCTCCTCCACCGCCGCCAGCTTCTCCAACCCTCTGATTGGACACGCCAGGATCACCGACCAGGAGCTGACGGTGGCGCTGAGCGTTTGCTACAGCAGCGCCACATCGGATTGCAGTCCAGGCCGCTCGGCGTTCTTTCTCCTGGTCAGTTTCCTCTCTCTCAGGACGACCTTTGTCTTTCTTTAGGTTAGACTAGAAATATAAAAAAAAAAGAATTTTACATGTATCTGGGTATTTTTTTAATGAACAATCAAACCTTTGTTTCATTAAAAAATGATTAAGACGTAGATAAAATGCTTTAACAAAACTTCATGTTGAATCATTCTATTGAGATAAAGAAAGTTATGTTTCTACAGAGAGCAAAATTTAAAAAGTTGTGGTAAAGTTTTACCCGATAAGCCTACCATTTGATTCAAATCATCTTAATCAACTTTTTCTTTTTCTTTTCTTCACTAATTTATAATATTTTTTAAAAAATCCTTATGTTGTAATTGATCTTTTTTGATTTGCCAGCCTTGGTGTTCGTAAACCTTATTAACAATGACAGAGTGCCTCAAGTAAGTTTCTATTTAACAAGAAAATACTTATGAAATAAAAGTAAAGAAAAAAAAAATAAAAATAAAAATAAGATGTGAAACAACAAGTTCACAGATCTAAAGATCAAAGACTTCATGTGTTAACCCCTTTGTGACGTAGGTTTTGTAGATCGCCACAACAAGGCAGTTCCTGGTTAAAAAGTGGGATTATTTGTATATTTTTTAACATCACTGAGCTCCAATTATAATGTTAGATTTTAAATAACTCTGCATTAAATACCCCTCTTATGCAGTGCAAAACAGGACGTACTGTACGACTATACGTCATGGGGAAGGGCAAAATCCACTGATTTGAGGACGTACAACGTACATTGTGTCTGTATCTTGTCATGACAAGTAGGATGTACAGCGTACGCTATAGGTCACGAAGGGGTTAATCTAACTTAGAGCTGTAATGCATTGGAATTATCTGTGATAAAAAAGGCAAAGCTTTGACATTTAACTTAATATTAGAGGTAGTGTAAATTAACTCAATTTGACAACGTTGACACAGTAAAAACAGCTTTACAACTTCAATCTTATTGATACTGTGTGCTTATATGTTGAAATAAAAAAATTAATGTAATTTGGATAAACCAAAAAAATATGGGGGTGCAAAACTAAGAAAAATTTTTCTTTTTTATTTCCAAAAGTCTTTCTTTAGTTTAAATGAAGAAAGTTTTTCTTTACTTTAAATAAAGACAATGCCAATGAGCCTATAAGTCTTACAACCAGTGAGAATCAATTGGATGTTGGAAACATTGATATGAAAAAAAGCTTTTGAAGGTAGATTTATCCCCCCCTTTCTCTATATTTTAAAATTAAAATAAGTTCTCATAACTTTTCATAAAATATGTGCTTTTAAGGTTTGAATGTTCAGAAAAAATGCCTTTTTCAAAATATCGAAGCCTGATAATGTGAAAATTGCAGCATGCGACTTATTCACAATGGTTGCAAGAAAATTAAGCATTTTAAGCACAACTCCTGAATTTTGTGCCACAGAAATCATCATTTCTATAAAAATCATATAATTTTCCTAAAAACGATGATCAACAATGGTGTTTCATTTAAAGCTAGGATTTTGCAATCAATTAGTAATGTACTGATGACCTTTAAAAACAAACTGAAGCCGCATTAAGCATATTTTTATAATGGAAAACTAAAGACAAGTATATGGTGAAAGTCACTCCATTTCATATAATGAAGCTCAAAGCATGAAGCTATCGTTGGGTGGAAGAGAAAATTACTCTTACTATGAGTACATGTACATGTTTGTTATCAGCTTTTTCACTCTGGATATGTATTCCAAATGGTAAAAATTAATAATTTTAATAATTGTGTAAACTCATCATGCAGTTATATCACATCCTCAAATGCATCGTTGGTGTGACAATTGGGCGAAACATACCATATATGAGAGAGAACTGCACATATTGATAGCTTAATTTAAAACAGAAAATTATGATATATGCTTTGTGCATCAAATTGCCTGCCAATATTCAAAAGATTAAAAAAATATATACGAAAATGTAAAAGTTATTGTGAAAAAAAAGGTTCATGGAAACTCAAAAGCAGTGGTCCATGAGGAACTAGATAATCATTTTGTCTCAAAGGTTTCAAATGCGGCACACATGACAGAAATCACACTGGAAAAAGATGACGTTGGTAGGCTACCTGTAGGTTTACAAGCGTGAACAGAAAGTTGTTACACAATGCTATAGGAAAATTATGTAGCAACAGCTTGAATTGAAAAAATCTCCCAAAAAACTCAATGCTATAGGAACATTACGTAGCAACAGCTTGAAAAAATCCCCTCCCAAAAACTCAAGAATTCAAAAGCCATTGTATACAATAGAAAAAAAACAACAACTGCAAACATAAAGGTAACAAAAAGAATAAGCTTGGCCTAATAGGTAGTAAATTTTCACAAGGCAAAAAAATCTGCAGAGATGCTTTATGTGATCTAAAAAAATAACTCTTTCCTTTGTGAAACTAGCTACTTTGCTCTGTTGACTTTAATTTTTACCTTTGCATTTTGAAGCAATCAATCATAATCCTTAATGATTGATTGAAAGGCATAAAAAAAATTAGCAGTGGAGAAAAGTAAGCCTTGCAGGGAAAGGGCTGCCCTAGTTATTTACTCATAGACCATATCATATTTCTCAAAACCAAGCTTAATGCGTGAAGGGAGTAAGAAGATAAAAGATTTAAAAATCGTAAAATAATGCACTGTTCTCTTTCCCTTCCATTATTACAAATACAAAAAAAGTTTTATCAATTTTGAAGTTGAGAAAAGGCATTTACTTACAACATTTGTATAAAACAGAGGCATTGCAAGAAAGATACTAAAAGAAAAAAAAATAATAAGAGCACATAATTATGTGCACTTTTTCCAATTTTTTTTTAATGGTAGAAATATTGTATAAAGAGAAAGTGTGTAAATGCTTCAAAAGAGCAGGTAACTGGAAATGGACACCCAATTGTATAAAAGCTGTGAAGAATAAGTCTCACCTTCTCTGACTCTACGGTCGAATCGTCCTGATTTTAATTAAATTTGTTTGTTGTTTGAGAGAAAAATTAAACTGCATTTGATACTACCTTGTACTAAAAGGTTTTAATCAAAAGAGACTTTGACTAAAAACCAATTGAAAGTTTTAAAAAAATTTGGCAGAGTGAAGATCAATCTGCCTTTACTCTTTAGTCTAAAAGAAATTCAAATAATCGATCTAAGATAATATTTCCCATCACATTTTAGCAAGTTTCATTTTTTTAAAAAAGAGAGATCAAAGTTTTTATGATAAAAAGATTGAAAAAAAAATCTAATTCAAACTTTATTTTAAATTTTGCCTAAAAAGTTTTATATTAACAAACTGGCATACAAGAATAATGAGAGGTCAACTAATATAAAAGGCAGTTGAAAGTTTTCACATAGGGGCTTTTTGTTTATAAGAGAAAAAAAAAGATACCCAAGGGCCAATCTCATGGTACAAACAAAAATAAAAAATTAATTAACCAGAACCTGTATATTTCTGCATATGGGTCTCTTGCTAATCAGCTAAAACCTTTGTTCTTATAGGTGTTACAATCCAGAACCATGCTACATGTTATTACTGAACAAAAAATTCAGTTCCCATACTCTCTGCAGTACTTAAACCTCTTCAATAATCCTTTTAACTGAACGTCTTTTGTATATTGCCACCAACAAAGAACAAAGAATAACTGTTCTGCAAAAAAAAAGCCTCAAGTATTTATGCAAAGTGGTTTTTTTTTCATTGATAAAAAAGAAAGAAAAGTCTAACAACTAGTGCAAACAAGTCACATGGCATTGGTACTTAGAGCAATATTCTTTTCTGAGCTTCCAAATATAAGAAACTGCATCAAATTACCAAAATACATAAAAAATTGTATTGATTTGAAATTAAAAAAAAAAGGCAAATAAAATCTACTTTTAAAAGGTATTTCCTTGAATAATTTCTGCCATCTGACTCTTTGGCATCGGTTGTGAGACACAATGTATCTTCGCAACTTTATCTCTTTTACATATATACCTCTCCCATCCACCTCCTGTCGATCTATTCCTATATTAACCTCCCTCACCTTTGACCTCTTGTAGCGGCGCTCTGTGCTCCTGGAGGACACAACGCTGGATGTCTCATCACCGCTGTCCCCGGCTATTGACTCCATGAAAGACCCATCCTTGATGGTGACCATGCCAGAACTGTACAGGTAGATGAGAGCAATCTCCAGGTACGCTTGCCGGATCAGCCTGGGGAATGTATGCAAGTGTTTAGTGAATGAGATGGCAAAGAGGGCAGGTGGTTTAGTGACTAAACTTTCAGCTATAGAGGTGAAAAAAATTTTGTCAGTTCCAGTCAGTTTACCTCATAAATATGAAAAAAAACAACTTAATTTCTTGTTATATCATTCTATCATAAAAACAAATTACATCCTTCTTCAAACAAAAAAAGAAAAGGAAAAATGATTTAGACCTTTCAAAATTTAAGACACTATGAACATGCAATCTTGCTTCAAACCAAATAAGATCTCAAAGATGCATTTTCGTTATTTCTGCAATAGAAAAACAAGATCCCCTACTTTGGCTTTAATCAATTTTTAAAAAAAGCCCAAACTCCAATAGTTCTTCTATTGAAAAATTCCTTTATATACAGAAGAAAATTAAATTAAGGAGACAGTCATTTCTGAGCTGGAATATCTTCATGACTCAAACAAAAAGATATAAAAAAAAAGCACCCCCTCACCCCAAGTCGTGATCGTTGATGAAGGAAATCTTGATAGCCTCCAGTAAAGTGTTGGCGGCAGATCGGGCCTGGTATTTCCCTAGGTAGACTAGCATCTTCTGCACCTTACCTGAAACACAAAACAGACAATGTAGAGTTTGGAAGGTGTCTTAACCATTGTTATGCATTGAAAAAAAAAAAAAAAAATCAAAGATGTTGAATAACAAGAAAAGTCAGCAAAAACACAAAAAAAATAAATGAAAGAAAAAAGGCAGTTCTTGTACAATACCTGAAACGAAACTAAAAGTAGGTACGCAATACTGCTGCAGGTGAGTGTTAGCAGGAAGAATTTGCTTAAATTTCTGAATTTTTCACCTGCTGTTTCAAAATCTTAAAGAAATTCAATTGTGTTGTGTCATATATGGTTGTAAAAATCATTTTATCATCTTTCCAAATGGTAGTCAAAAATAGTATGTTCAATGAGATAGGAATAATTGGCAAGCTTGTAAAGCAACCTCCCAAGTCGGCTTTTCAGAACGCCGGTTGGCTCCGACATTTAAAAATTTAACTCTTTAGCTTGCTGTAGGGCCTGTAAATGAACACACACAATATTTTGTTTCATATTACTTTCAGCCCCCACAATACGTATCTTAAGTCCTAAAATCAAGGACACAACTAAAAGGTCTTTTTTCAAGGAGAAAAGGTAATTTTTCGCAATGAAACTCATACTTTCTGAACGCTCGTTCTTTTTTTCTTATAGAATTCATACAAATTATGAGAACTATTTTCCGTTTGATTCTTCTATGAGATGTTTAAACAAGACACACCTATACACTATCTCTCTTTTCAACTTGCATGGATGAGGCTCACTCGACCTTGACAAAAATACTTTTTAAAAAGTCTATTGAAGAAGACTTTTATGCTTTTAAAAATTTTAAATTGAATTTATGTGGTCCGTTATCAGCATTACCTCTTCCTTGACCTAAGATAGTGTTACGCTGGTACCATATCAATCTATTCTGGAGTTACTTTATTTCTTTGCAGGCGTTTAGAGGTCTTAAGACTTGGTTCAACAGATTTTTACGATTCAAACCTAACTTATTTTTGAAAATGCTGTTATGTGAACTTTCTATTTGTATATAAGACAATTATATTGAACAAGTTGCCCAATACATTAGAGTACAAATGGTTGCCATTTTAAGTTAATGGGTAAATTTAGAACTGAATATATAGAAATGACCCGGGCTGCAAAAATTGACATCAAAGGTCAAGGAGCTTTGTCTTCAATCCCATGACTACTATGATGTTAGGAGATCTAGTTGTCAGCTGTTGTAAACAATAGATAAGCTGTGTAGTCCTCTAAAAACATCATTGCTATTGCGTAGTGCAGTGGGAGCAAAGTCTGGGCGTATTCGTTTGGCACTTTGGGACTCAATCATTTAAATATGTAATACTTTTATAATCTCACAATCATTATAAATATAATGAAATTTTATGTCTACATTTACCCATGCTTCAAGGCAGCAAACTTACTTTTTATGACTATGTTATATCTAGAAATATCACTGTGCTTTTGTATATATACACATTGTTTTTAGTTAATGGTTTATTATACATTGTGTATTATATATTTGAAGTTGCCACAAAAGCGCTATATAAATGTAACAAATAAATCAATAAATAAATTTGCAAAATTTTCAATCCCATATACAGTTTCAAAAGCTCCAGCCATTGGATCGTAAAATTTAAAAGAAATTAAAAGATGAAAAATTAGTATTGAGAACCTACTAAAACATTTACAAGAACTAGGTAGGCTACCTAATGTTAATCCATCTGCTTAAAAATCCATTATAGGCCATAATCTTTTTAAAGCTGTAAAATAGCTCTAAAAAAACCTTAACAACTATAATTGTAAAAACATTTTGATTTTTTTAACTTAGGAACTAATTAAAAGATAAATATACAGCTTATTTCCTCAACGTTAGAAGAAAACCCCAAACCCTATATCTGTGGCAACTATTTGACGATCACAACACAATACAGTCACTGCACCGACAAAATTGCGTTTTCACATGCGCATGTTGTGTTTGTAAGATCATGGACCATCATACAGTAGAAACATGTCTTAAATGCAGCAAGTGATGATTTTTTCTCAAATGCAAAAAGTGAGAATAACGTATCTTGGTAAATGACATGACATACCCATAAGGAGCAAGACCTCCGCCTCCAGTGCTGCCTCCCTGCAGGCGCTAACCTGGGATATCTCCAGGGCTGTGGTCAACACACCCAGACAGTCGACCCACATCATAGATGGCTCGTCACTACACAAACTGAACAATCAAATAGGAATATCATAAACTTTTCTATCTCATGGGCACTGTAATTATTGTTTAACAAGAAGTTACAACCTAGTGGGGTGTGGTAAGATATTGAAGATGTTTGTTTTGCAACCAGTTCATATGCTTCAGGGCTGCAACTTTCACACTGAAACAATTTGAGCAGAGAATTTTTCTGAGCCTATGGAAGCTTAAATCACATCATCATTATTCTACAAATGACATCAGACTTTTTGATGATTTAAGGCAGTGAAGAAAAGAGAAACAATTATTTTTTTTCTATAGTTTTATTCACTCGTTTCTACAGGTTACTACACTTGAAGCTTTTTTATCTTTTTCTTTTAGTATTGCATTCAAATTTAAAAAAAATTAAAATGCTTTGACATTTTTACATACATTGTTACAATTTTTTTAACTTATTAAAAATATGTATACACATTTATCTTTAACTAGAAATCTATAAATTCTTAAAATTTATGAAAACCTCTCCCTAGTGGAGTGGGATTATCTTAACCAAAAACCGCAATAACAAAATAATGGACTAAAATCAAAATGGTTTTAGGTAAACAAATCACTTTTACCTCTTCAAAATTGCCGTGGCTAAAACAAAATCTGTTTGATATGAAATAATTTTCACAGTTCCTGGAAATATGATCAAAATAGGTCAATTATTGTAGATAAATTCTTAATTGATAAATTGATACGGTTCACTTTTGGTATAAAAATAATCCTGTGATAACAAAAGATTGATCCTCAGAGCCTTTTGCCTCCAAACTTTTAACTTCATAAAAATTCAAAGCTCACCCAGCGTTGATCTGCTTGGCTGTGTTCCTGGCCTTGGCATGGCCAATACGGAGTTTAAGCTGGGCTAGCCTCTGGACGTGCGGCAGGTACACGTTCTGCATGGGCGAACATGGGGAGGATAAGTGGTCCAGGTGGCCGTCCGAGTAGTAGTGCTCAATCTTCTCTCCCAGCTGCTCCATCTATAACACAGAGATAGCATTGGTTGGTCATTGAAAAAAAATTGTGGCTTAAAGCTGTGAAGCCCCCAGCGTTAATCAGGCATGAAATGGAAACTTGAGTTTTGAGATTAAACACCACACAAATACTTTTTTTACATTTTAAATCTTCATGTAGTTATAATTGAGCCCTGGAGTAAAAAAAAACTTATCTAATTCAGTTTAAGCCAAGCTAAAGAAATGCAAAAAATGGTATAAAGAAAATGAATTTAGTCAAGAATTTACAAATGTTTAAAAAAATATGGATTTTCCCAAGAAAGTTATAAATATGAAATAGAAGAAAAAGGATTTTGTCGCGCGGGT
>BMAT01010245.1:7153-20307 GCA_019649035.1 Elysia marginata | reverse complement strand
CTTTTAACTTCTCTCTCTCTCTCTCTGACTATGTCTCCATCTCTTCCTCACCTCTCTCTCTTACTCTGTCTGTCTCTCTCTGTTCTCTCTCTCTCTCTGCCTGAGTTTTACATTTATTTCCACGAGAGGTCCAATTTTTAGTAAAAAAATGCAAAGACCCGGAAAATCGGGAAAACCTGGATAATCGGGAAAAGATGCCTTCTCCCGAAATTTCCCGATTAAGCGGGTCCGACTGTACTTCAATATTAACAAGAATGGACAGTTTTCTCAACAATATCCAAACTACAAAAGAATAGAACAAACACAGTAAAGAATTGGCTCTTGGCCCGAGACATTTAATACAAAAAAGTTATTTGAACCATTACAAATTCATACAAGCCAAATGTCTTGCTAGACAGAACTCTGGAAAAAAACAAAACAAAACAAAACAAAAAACATTGCACATATGAGTGAGAAACAAACCCCTTCGTTTGCTTTTTTCTTTGTGAAAGGTCTTATGAATTCTTCGTCCTGAAAAGTAAAATCATTCACAAAAGAAAGCAAGGATCTATCAATCAAGACCACAGCCTTTCACTATACAAGACAGAAAGTGTTGCACAAAAAAATAACATATCTCAAGTCCTCCTGATCTTGACTTGGTGAGAAAGAAATACTTGCACTCAATGTCAGCTAAATTTTCAGAGAACCCATAAAGCAGAAGCTAAAGTATTTCAAATTCCTCTATAATATTCAAAGCTCCTAAAAAAGAAATACATACTAGTAAGATAAGAGGGACAAATCAAAGCATATACATTGTTTGATAATATTTCTAACTTTTTGAACTATTGCTGTGCGATTTAAAAAGGTCCTACTTTTACATGAGAACAGTTGCATAAACTACAAAAAGAAATCAGTTTACAAAGTAAGGGGCAATTAAAACACTAGACTTCAAAACAAATTTAAACAAGATCTTTTTGTTGAAAAAGGAACATCGTAAGTAAAATGAAAAGGCAAAACTGCAAATAAAGCCATATAGGTGAAAAGAAATATTTCAAAACTGTCTTTAGATATTTTTTCTATTAACTTACGGGAAACAATTTGTTTTGAGACAAAACTGGCGTGGTAATTCTGATACTTATGATAGCTGAACACATTGCTTTACTGTGATCAAGAGTGCGACACTACATAAAATGTTTTCTTATAAACTTTTATAATAATAAAAAATGACAAAATGAAAATTTGTGATACTCTTCAAACAAGTTTTCCCTCGCATGAAAACGGGCTTACAGTATTCAAACATTTATGATTCATTGTCTCTTGAGCTATAACTGAGTTCACTAACTAAAAAGATTATGAAATTTCAAGTAAAAGACAAAATACTAAAATAGTGACCAACAAATTAAAAAAAAAAGTTTAAACGGCAGAGATCAAACCTTCTCATCATTTTCTTTCGGTACTGGTATGTCAAAAGTGTAGGGAAGGGTCCACACCTTGTCAAACCGAAAAGTGTCCAGTTCGGGTTTTTAGAATAACAAATTAAGATAAGTGTAGACAATGCGTGGTGTAAATACACAGCAAAGTACAACTGATTTTCAGCTCTTTAAATGTCACACATGAAAAAAAAATACATCTACAGTTTGCAAAACATAATATGTAATGTACAGAAACAATAACAACTAAGCAGCTTACTTTGTAGATGCCTTCAATTATTTTGCTGGACTTACTTTAGCACTGTCTGTGCTACAAGTCATCACTTTGGAAACCCTTTCAGCCAAATAATCTGCATATAACCTGTGGTTACGCGAAACCATTTCTTCAAATAGAAACGAAAGCAACTTAAAGAGAACCATCTGTGGTAAAAACAAAAATGCACCAAATTCTACCTGCGAGGTTTACACTTATTGGGGTGAGGCTAATCTTTTTCTTATGAACAAAAGAAAAATTTGTACAGCTGAAAGTAAAAACAATTTATGACTCTCTTACCTTGGTTGGGTTATCCATTTTTTGCAGGAACCTTGGGTTGTCCACTGATCCGGTCTGATATTTCTGGAAGACAAGCTTACACTTGGTCCAAAGAAACATAGTAGCGTCCACGACAATGTCGATCTCTATCTCATCCGGCTAAAGCACAAAGAGAAAGAAGGGAGGTAGAGGATGGGAAGGAAATAAATTGGAGTCCATTTAAATCAATTGCATTAAATCAGGTTTTCATTTTGTTAGACTATTTGTAGGGGAAAAAGTTATTTGGATACAAAAAAAACCAAACCAAAAGGTTTATCCATCTTGGTTTAACAGGTTTTCATAGTAAGGCAAGATAAACTTCTCAAGTAAAGATAGCACAAGCCTGTTCAAAAAAAGTGCTTTTGGTGGAGTCAAAAGTGCTTTTTGTGGAATCAATAACTTTTATCTTGGCCCTGGAGGATTGAATAGCATCAAGTGATGGAGGTTGCGATTTTTTATTTTAACAGGGATAAAGAGAAAAGAAGGAAAGATACAAGATGGCAGAGATTCTTAGGGAGAGGTGGGTAGGGAAAGACTTTGATCAAAAGGAAGAAAGAAAGAAAGATGGATCAAGAGTGAGAAAGAAAGAAAGACTTTGATCAAGAGTGAGAAAGAAAGAAAGACTTTTTCACTCTTGAAAAATAATTTGAGGCAACTAATCTCATTTTTATGTCATAAATTTTTTCATCAAGAAATGTTAATTCAAATTAAAATGCCTTGGGTAATATACTTTCCCTCACCTTGTAAGGGCCAGTCACAATGCTCATGAGAATGTCGGCAACGTTGATAAGTTCATCACCAACAAGAGCTGATTTCAAAGATGCGCCTGAAGGCAGAAATGATGATCAAGATGATATTTTTTTAAATAAGAGTATCTTATGAACTCATTAAAAAATCTGTTTCAGTGTTCATAAAGGCATTCGGTAGGAATGTTTAATACAAATCAATCGTGCGATGATCGGTTTATTTATTTGATACAAAGCACAATGAAGGTGTTGTGTTCACTATTAGGAAGCAGTGTGGGTTTTTTTATGTTTTGTTCCATACAAAATGATTCCTGCTTTTTAATCCTTTTTTTCTCACTTTAACAGTTTTATTACAAACAAAAAAATTTTTTTTTTCGATTTTCCCAAATCAATAGCTCTTATAAATATAAATGCCCCTCAATTCATAGAGCTTTTGAACTTTTAAATAGGTATTTGCATGCATTTGATTGCAGCATCTATTTACTGTTAACATAGCCAAGTGCAGCACAACAGTTACAAATATTTTTCAAATACCCTAAGAACAAAATAAACTTATGCATGCTAATCAAACACACTTAGAGCTTATAAATTTCTTCAAAGTAATTTAATGACTTATCACTCCTGATATTGCATTATGCTGGAAATAGCTCGGTTTTATATTTGTACCTCTTGCCATTTAAAGGTTATTCAACCATGTTTTATCCTTTCTTCCATTGCTTTCAGTGAATCAACAGTTTGAGTTATTTTTAAAAAATTCCTGACAGGACAACATGATTGTAGGTTGCAATAAGCAGGTACATTAATACTATATAACAAACAATTGACAAATTACTTATTGCCTCATCCTACTTCATGAAACTCAAGAGTCTGCTTACAGCATCAATGTGGAAAAGGTGGCATTAAAAAAATAAAGAACATGCTTGTTCAAACAGCTAAAAGGGATTTGAAATGAAAATTAAAAAAAAAAAACCAAAAAAAACAAGTATGAAAACAAAAACAGCAGCAAAAAAAAAAAAAAAAGGGAAACTCAGCTAAAGAGAAAAACTCCACATTTTGAGAGTTATATACAACCCCCCCAAAAAGAGAGGAAACCAAATTGCAATATGCAAAAAGACCAATTACTTGGTATTAACGTCTTTTTCAAGTTTAAATTTAATGGGAAAATTTCAATATGCTCTGCAGTAGTTCAATCTGATCACTTTAAGACCTAAATGGGATTGCTACACTTAAAATGGATTTTTGGTAAAGGAATCAAAAATACTGAAAGAGCAAAATAGGAATTTTTCAATTACTTTCTTCAGAAATTGATTTCTTTGCCGTAGACACCGGAGCCGTTTTGTTTTTACCCTTGGGTGATTTGGCTGAAACAGATGATGCGCACTTATGCAAATAAAGCCTCATAAAGGAAAACATGCTTTCGTTTCCCTTTTCAAGAGAGACAGCAGAATCATGGTGAAATAATTAAAATAATTTTAAAAGAGGTCAGCCGCAGTTTTTCTTTATTGCTCTGCATTTCAGCCTAAAATAAATTTGCATCCCTCAGAAAAAAAAAAAAATCTAGACTGAATCGGATCTTAGGTAGATCTTAGGTGTGAAAATTTATGAGTTAGACTTATAATAATCTATACAGCAATGCTTGCGGTCAGGTGAAAGTTTCAAGATATGACCTACAACACTGGCACTGGTAGCTAATCGTAATTAAGTTCATCAGTCTTGCTTGGCTAGTAGTAGTACACACCTGCTTTAGCACCTTCTTGTGCCTATGGTACGCTATTGCGCTAGCGTTGTTAAGGTTGATTGAGTATAAGTTTGCAAACTGTTTGCCTATTGATAGGCCTAGATTACAAATTTAAGATTAGACACTGGGATAGGTTAACAAAGAAAACAAGATTAATGTACAGTACACATTAGACCCTGAGATAGGTTAGCAAAGAAATTAAGGTGAATGTAAATTATACATTAGACAGCTAATTCTATGGAAAGTCAGCTTTGACAAACTAATGTCATCAATGACAAACTTAATTCACTCTGAGCAGTGACAATAGAATCAAACAACTTTTAAACTCACTTGGAACAGCAGACGCAGCTGGGGGAGCCGCTGGCTTCTCTGGATCTTCCTCTTCCTGGACTGCTGGCTGTTTCTTGACCCGGCGTCCACTACCCATCTTGCCCATTGCTTTCAGGAGCTCTAAAGCCTTGATGTCCCAGCGGAAGCGCTCTTCACCGCATTGCTTGGAACAGAGAGGGGACCTTATCATTAAAGTTCTTAATTTGATAAGATGAGACTTTACTTTAGCAGGTCAACTTTTCTTAAACTTTCCTTTGAATATAGAAGACAGATAGATGATATGAGTGTATTTGTGGTAGCTTTTAAACTCAACATAAGGCATTTCTTCAACATCAAAATCATTCGGTGCTTAAGAAGTTCTACAACTTTTTTAAAAGCAATATCCAGTTAGCTGCCATAAAGGAGAAAACGTTTGAGTGCAAAATATTCTGTCTAGCACATTAAGCTGGTTAGAAGCTGTTTAGCTTTATCGCTAATGAGCGTAGGTCTTGTCCCATTGTAAAAAAAACAACAAACAAGAACAAACAAAACAAATATCTGAGACAAGCCCAGCCTTATAAAATAGAACTTAAAAAAGGAGTTACAAGTGCTTTTCTCTGCCAAGAGTTACCTTCTGCAAAAGATTTGAAACTTTAAAAATTCTCTTTAAGATTGTTCTTCCGCCTGTAAAATGGGTACTTCATTAATATTACAAAATGTATGACTCAAGATGCCTACATTGTAAAAATAATATGCATACAAATGTTTCTGCTTCTGCAACAACCGTCTGATTTTCAAATTTTTCATCCTCAAAATTCTCCCAAATACCTTTATCATTGTAAGCACCGGCTCCATAAGATTCTCAAACACATCCCAGTGCTCGTAGTTGTATGCAAGTTTAAGCAGTTGGATCACAGCATCTAGAGGAACACCCTCCTCGCCTTGCAAAACACAGAGCAAGAATAAAAATATTTTTGAATTAAAAAAAAAATCCACATACCTAAGAAAAAAAGACACTGGCTTCAAATACTTTTGTATTAGCTACAGACACAAACAAATAGAGGAACAGTTTTTTTGTGCTTTTAAAAAAAAAACTTTCTCACTAGATTTCTCCACTGTCCATAGGATTCCACAACCAAATCCCATTTCCTCCGCTTTTCAACTCTTTTTAAACTTGAGCTCCATTAAATGCCTAGCAGCAGGATATCAATATCGGGCCAATGCAGTAATGAAGAATTTTATTTTTCTGTTTCATCTGATAGCTGGCTATTGCTTAAAACTAACATATATTTTCAGAAAGCTGTTTTTGTTTATGCTACTGTGTTCCCATTTTGATGATGTTTATTTCAAAACAGTGCACAAGTCCATTGTTTGACAGCACCTAGTGAGCATAAGTTTAATAAAAAAGTGATGGTAGCACCATTAAAATATACACAACGATAACTATTACAAAAACTAGTGAGTCACCAAAAGGAGATGAAAGGCACCTAAAGAGAGGACACACCCATTCTGATAAATGGGCTTCACACCCTGTGTCTAGCTCATGTATGGCTTCTGTGGAAATGCTTTTGTGGCACAGAATACACCTTTTAAAAGTACATTTACTCCTCTTTTCTCTATACATGAATTAAGAGAATCTGTCATATTTTTCTACAAAATTTTGATATGAATGCAATTTTTAACGATTAAAGTTAAAAAAAAATATATATAGCCCAAAATGTTTAGATTCTAGGTTTTTATGTCAGAGCACAACTTGCATAAGGAGCTTTTGTATACATTGTAGCCTAGTCTTAAATTATTTTTATGCAACAGCCGTGTTTCTCGCCGTCCAGTTGGTAGGCCTATCATCAAGCAACTGCTTCTATTCCGTTCAAATATCAATGCCTTATAATGTGAAATTTTTATATCTGACTCGTTCACATTCCTTGCAAGACATATAAGTGAACCCAAAGAGTATAAACTTTAC
This sequence comes from Elysia marginata, assembly GCA_019649035.1. NCBI lineage: Eukaryota > Metazoa > Mollusca > Gastropoda > Plakobranchidae > Elysia > Elysia marginata. Next base: position 13,568 of record BMAT01010245.1, on the reverse strand, counting down.
CTCTGGCAGCCATTGTCATGAGAGATCCTTGTGGTATGACTGATGTCAGCGGATACGCCCCAAGAGCCACTTGAGCTTTGGTTGCCCCAGTGACCCGGTTTCCCGCTCCGCCAGCTAGAATTTCTTGCGCAGCCATCATCAGCTCACAGAACACGTCCAGAATCTCCGGCTCATTGTCTGGGGCTGAAAGATGTAACAAGGGGAGAGAAGTACTGTTGAAAAATAAACATAGACTTCATGGTATATAATTTTTATTTCCAAATGTGAGGCAAAGACAGCGCATACACAAGTCAGAATTTTTACTGATTGGCTTATTGATATCTACTAAAAGGGAATGCTGTTCCCATGAAGAGGTGGGAAAAAGGCAGTGATCTTATCAATATCTTAATTTATACCAATTTGAAGATAATAAAAGTGGTTAAAGATAAAGCAAACTATTATATTTAATTAAAAAAGAGTCTGAGTGACTTTTGCTTGGTTCCCCCTTATACCTCAAAAATTAATTCTGCAACTTAACTTACTATTTTTAAAACTGTTAAGGTAAAAGAATTGAGCATAAACTTCTATCATAAATGTCGACAAAATTTTTAAGAAGTTAAGAATTCAAAATTAAAACAAAATAGACAGCAATATATTGATCCAAAATTTTCCTATAACCAGTGAAAAATTAAAATATTAAATGTTAGATCAGACCTAAGTCCCTGGCAATAAAATATTACTAGATAAGAAAACAAAGCTTGCAGACTGTTCAGTATATCAGTACAAAAAAATATAAATAAGAATTCTGCTTAGGACTCGAATGTGTGACCCTTTCTCATGCAGGCCACTAAAGTAATAGGTGCTCATAGAAGAATAAATTTTAAGATTTGAAGTAGTGATTAATATTTCGTATGGTTGTATTGCTCTAAACATCAATTACAAAGAGAATCCAAATATTTTGTAGACAATTTAAACAACAAAATAATACAAACTTAGTGAGGTTTGTTGCTCATCGCATGGTTAGCAATCGAAAATCTCCCCAAACCCTTTTGAAAGATTTTTGAGAGAGATCGATCTGTTACAAAAAAAAAATATTCTTAAATTGAGTCTTCTCTTTCTTTTTCTGTAAATATATAATATCTCTAATTGATCAAAAATATTTCTCAAAACCGCTTGCTCTATCCAGTCTTATTTGGCGCAGAAAAATAATTTTGCTGCTCAATACAATAACCTGGTGGGGAGGTCTGAAGGATGCGACGGTTGCTGTCACTCAGAGACTCTAGAATGGCAAGAAACTGAGCTGAGCCGCCATCAAACATGTCCGCTATAAGTTTTTCTGTAGGTGTCCGAGGCCAGGGCAGCTGATACAAGAAAAAAAAAAAAGCAAATATTTATGGCTTGGTTGGGACTTATTTTAGAGTGACAGCAAATGGAAGCTTTGAGCAAAAACAAATTCTTTTGACTTTCTTTACATCGGAGCCAAGCGTCTTAATTTCAAGTAAATTTCAATTTAATCAAAAACTAATTTATAATAAGTGTGTGACACTCCTCCTTGCTGAAAAAACAACATAGTTCTGTAAAGACTTTTAATACCGAAAATCAAGGGTACCTCGATCAGACTGAAAAACATATATAGCAACTTGATATAACTATGGAACTCAAGCTCATGATTGTTACAAAAATTAAGATAATATCAGTTATACATAAGACACTTATGAGGTCTTACATAATTTGTTAAAAATTTCTTTCATCTTTCTTCACAAGACAAACCCAATTCCATAATATTCTCTTCAAGCCTGCTTAAAGTTAGACTAAAATTTCTTTCATCATTCTTCAAAAGACAAACCCATTTACATAATACGCTCTCCAAGTGTGCTTAAAGTTAGCTTTCTAATGGCATAAATACATACATCTTCATTACCTTTAACTTGTTTAATAAAGAAGAAAAACAAATTTTCAAGACCAACTCTACCAAGTCTGATTTGAAAGTTTCCTAACTGAGAAAAAAAAAGTGTTGGTCAGGTACATTCAAAGATAAAGCTTTAGTGTAAGTTACATTAAGAGCATCCTTGAGGTTGGCTCTGGTCTTTGGCCTAAGGATTCCCTTGGGCTTTCTCCTGGTTTCGAACACACTTCGCTTGAAAACCATTAGCGCCATCTGCAGGTAAAAAATTTAGATTGAAAACATTACACATGTGCATTGGCTCACACATTCTATTACAATGGCATCTGAGAATGTTTAAGTGCTTTTTTTAATTGATTGAAATTTGTTTTTACAAGCCCAGTTCATCATTAGCGATGATCTCAGGGCTTACGATTTCTTCAAATTTAGTTTACTTCGACCCTATAAACTTGCCAACTTATCTCATATATTAAAAACAAATTTTCCAAATCTTATACACTATTTACAAGTTTTAAAAGTTTTCTATACATATGCTTCAGATTTTGCTACATAATCCAATCTCTTTAAGATAATCTGAAATCTGAGAGGCTTTCACCTCTCAAAATAGTGTGTGCATATCAGTCGTCTTATTATATTTTTATCTGCTTAGCCAAAAGTATGCCCATTCCACTAAAATGTTGAACTGCAAGCGAGTGTGTTTGTCATTTGATAGAAAGGGAAAATTGTGAAAAGAATAATTTTTTTTTAAATTAATTCAGACCATTTTTCCATTGCACACTGTAAAAACCAGAGAATTTTGTATCATTATATTTCCAGTCTGTTTAACTACTGCCTTAGTCTTAAAAAATTGATCAGAATAACCATATATAAAAGACAGGAGAGTGAAGGCAAAGAGTTGACTTAGACTGCATCCAGAAGTCTTTATCAAACGTTGATATTACTACAAAATTAACTCTGAAATTTTTGTTAACAATAACATAATCCAAGGGATCTTGATCAATTTTGTTGATTGATGATAATTAAAACTAAAATACTGTTGAAAAATATATGCTCATCTGAATGATACCAAAATTTCTTCTCACATTTGGCAAGAAATATGTGATTTTTTTGCCCTAAAACTGGTACACTCTAGGTTCCAGAATGAAAGGTTTGGGTTTTGATTCCCTTTTTTGTCAGGTTAGCGTTTTAAGTAGTATTTGAAAAAGACCATTTACACAAATTTCTTTACGGCGGATATTAAATGAGTACCCGTCTATGGGCATTGAAAAATCTTGTCAATATGATAGAGTGATGCACTTCAACTGCTCCTATGTGAACTCAGAAGGTAATTTAGTTGGTAATCATCTTCAAGGGATCCAGGTAAAGCGTTTAGAGCATTTTAATGGATTAGGTACTATACAAAAACACTTGTTTTTTTTTTTTTTAAACTGTTTTTTTCCTCGTTTACTGTTGGTTCTTCTTTTGACTTTTTTTATGTTCATAAACTATAATCATCTTCTTTTATCTAGATTTTATTAATAATGAATCATAAAACATGTGGCACATGTAGTAGAAAGCAAATCTTAAATTTTGTGAGAGCTCCTCACAGCTTCCTCTAACCCTGCTCGCTTACCTGGCTGGAAGTCACTCTGTGTGTATCGACAAAAAATACTTGTTAATTTTTTTTCTAGCGGTACAAATATTCAAACACACCAAGCTCCTCAACTCACTCTAACTGTGGCTGTACGGAAGGAAACTTCTGTCAAGGCTGTGTCTTTGTTGCTAGACATTCCCTCCAGATGACTCAGCTCACTGATTTTGGTCAGACCACGGCGGGCAAATTTCTACACATGAACAAAAGAGAAAAAAGGAATACAAATTACTTCTTTAAAAAATCAGCTTGGATATGTAAGTATTTGAGCATTTAATACAATTTAATTTATGAATAGCAAAGCTTAAAAATAAAGCAATTGATGCAGATCTGAACATCGGGTCCAGCAAGTTCAATTTATCTAGTAGTATGCATGGTGATCTTCCAAGACACAACAGTCAGCAACCATTTACCGATCTTTCAAGATGTTGGCAAGTACTAATGAATTCTTGAACATAGGGGTTACTTCCCTCATTGAACCTGAGGTTGGGAAAACTTGGTTTGTGCTGGATCAAAGGTTTTTTAATAGATCCAAACAGGGAAAATAAAACAGGGCTTCATGTGTCCCTCATTGAGCCTGAGGTCTTTCGATTCCAAGCCCATAGAATTCAAGGTTCATTGTACCTTATGGCGTTACTGAAAATTTATAGACTGACAAACATAAATCTTACATGAATTTTAACTTTGGTGCTTTCTTCAACCTTTATAAGGATTTGTTTTGCAGAAGAGAAATGCAGAAAAAAATGTAAAAAAAAAATTTAGAATTCCAGTAAAAATTGGAAAATCTGCATCTCTGACGTTAAAAAATCAATAAGGGTTCCAAACACCTCTGGGAGAGCTATCTAGAACTAACGATATAATCTTTGTACAACAAAATCTTACCTCAGCCTGCTCTCCAGCCTTACAGTCGTAGTAGCACTGACAGACAGCGGTGTAGAGAGTTGCCCTCCACTTGAGGTATCTTACACCGAGCAGGGGGACGGACGTCTCCATGCACATGGACGCCCACAACAGGTACTCCAACACCTGAGCAGGGAAGAGTGAAAAGGGGGCGATTCAGGCAGAGTGAAAATACATACACAAGAGAGAGAGAGAGAGAGAGAGAGAGAGAGAGAGAGAGAGAGAGAGAGAGAGAGAGAGAGAGAGCGAGAGAGAGAGTGTCACAAAGAAAAAAAGCCAGAGTTTAAAGAGTATGGTAACAATGTATGATAAACGCTCATGCTCTAAAATATCACAAAATTAGTGAAAAATCAGAAAAAAATCTTTACAATGATATGTAAAATAGAAATAGAAATAAGTCAGGACCATTGTATACTGAGTGCATTCAAATTTAATAAACTTGAAACAAAGATATAGTCATGCAAATCAAATGTAAGCTCAAAGACCTGAGAAATCTGTTTCAATCGTGCTTCCCTAAAAATAGTCAAAGCCACTACTTAATGTACTATCTTCTAAACTGAGGCTTTCCTAGTGACGATATAGACAAACCTACATGTAAAAAAACAAATAGATATGAAATAGTGCAAGCTGCATCTTACCCTGGCAGAATGGCCGAGAGACATCAGGTGACGAGACATACTGTAGATATGGACAGTTCCTGGAAAAGTTTCCACGGCAACGCAAAATGAAAAAAAAACCAAAATGTAACCACAGTCAACGCTGCTCAATTTGATGGCTAGGAGACATGACCAATAACAATAAATTTTGGTGAAAAATTGAGTTATGTCCAAGTCTTCATACATATTTGTCCCCATGAAAATAACAAGTTATCAAGTTAACTTCAAATCGATTTTAAAACGACTTTGATCTAAGCATAGTTGACTGTACTACTTATTTTTTTGCAAACTTTAATTAGCCACAAATCTAACTTATTACGGGATTCTAATTATTGTAATTTGGTAATTGGTAACATTAGTTTATTGACTTGACTTCCCAAACATGTGAGGAAAAACTCGAAAAACAAACCACACAAATGTACAAAAAAAACTTGATAAACCAAGTATCAGGGTCAGCATTGCCTTGAACTCATGAATACTCTGGCCTTTTTTTAAAATTGTTTTAATAAAAAGCATAAAAAATTGCAAAAACAGATTTTCTTATTTGAAAGCTTTTATAAAAAAAACCCCAAATGTTTGAGTGACTTTTTACTGCTTACAGTTGCCTTGGATATATGACATGATAAACATAAAAAAAAAAGATCAGAAAAGGGTATCACAATGCTAGAAAAAGTTGTTTGGTATATTAATTACAAAAAAGAATAATCCTAGGGTTGTTTTGCATCTCTCTCCTATAAAATTTAGCTCAATTTCACAAGTTATCTTCCTTCAAAACTTGTAAAGTTAAGAACCATTAAAAATGTGACACAACCACGTTGAATCAGACAGAGGTCAGGAATATTTCAACATGTTGAGTAATTACCATTAACTAAAACTGTATTCTTTGTCCTAGAAGAGGTTGAAAAAATTACATACAAGTTTACTTATATCTTGGGCTCTTTCATTTTGAAGATCATAATATTATTTGGTTATATACTAAATTATTATGTTTCCAGAGCTCTAACTAAAAACTAGTCTAAGTGGCTTCGCCTTATTAAACCTATTTAAAATGTGTTGTTTTTCTAAAAGCTGAAATACACAATACTATTTCAATAAAAATAAGTATTTTCAAGACTACCCACCATTGTATACAAGCCAGCAGAGTGTTTCCTTGGGCAAGACAACTTGCGTGACAAGTCTGAGAAAGGAGAGAATCTGGACACATTTCTCGATGGATTGCTTATTCTGGAGTTTTGGGTCACTCAGCTTCACCACTTGGTACATAGAGATGCTCTTGCCCATCAAAGCTCGGAACTATTGCCGCAATAGACAAGGGATGTATCATGAACGATAGGTAGTATAAGGAGA